>SNQJ01S0046332.1:101949-120325 GCA_010110895.2 Picea sitchensis
CAGCTGAAACAGTGATGTGGAAACAATGGAGTCGCCACAGTGGATTCTCCAGGTGCACAGTAGAAATATTTAAGGGCTTTGATGTTTGATGCACCTTCAGAATCAAAGGCTCAATGTCGTTCTGCCCAGGGAAAATCTTCAACTTCGTCCCCGGCAACAGCGCCAGAAATGTTAGCGTCGAAAGTCACTCCTGGATTGCTTGCAGGAGCAGAGCCCGACGCCCATCAGTTTTATGTCATGATAGTTTGTAATGGGTATAAAAAGGAGTGATCGAATGGAAGTAAACTCGGACGATGTGGTTCTAACTCTGGAACTAGGCCAAGAATGCATGGGCAGGTGAGGTCTTGCATGAACTTTAGATAGTGAGGTGTAGTAAGGGTGAGTAGGGGGAAGACTTATATCAGAGAGATGCGAAGGTATATAGTAAACATTAGGTTTCTAACAGACTGTAGAATAAGGCATCCAAACACAAGATCTTCTTGCGCTCAAACACAGAAAACCAAAGAATATAATAATGCATAAATAAATCCTTTATCATGACATAATTTCAATGATCCACACAAATCATTCATTCACGAACTCTCTTAGCATGAGATGAAAATTATACGAAGTAAGAAATACTATCTGTCATAAAGAAAGAAATATCATATACAGATGCATAACCAAAGAACTAGAGTCTGTACTAAAACTTTACAATCGGGAGCTCTGCTCTACCATCGATCCTTACAAAAATGGCGAAAACACCTATATATACTCCAAAACAACAACAGCAGCAAAAACAAGACGCTGCATTAAAAATATTGCGTCTGCATGTCTTCTGACAGTCTGCCCATGCAGACTCAGGATGATCGTGCGCCTATGATAGACGCTACCTTAACTTCGCATGGCCTTTGCAGGGGAGGTAGCCAAAACATTAAAGGCCAAAACGGTGTGTGCAAACTTCTCTGTCTAATCGAGGACTTCAGCATGGCTTCTTTGGATAAGAATCAGTACGGAGGACCATCTCGGGTGGACCTTCAACCGGGACGTCCATACCCTGTAATTAATGAGTGGAGCTAGGCTTCAACCACCTTATCTCTTCTTTGTTTATCCTCAAGATGGCATCGGGATTTACATCACATGAATCAGTACCTGGAGAACACAACGCCCCCTCTCTTGAATCTTAATTAGGCACCTTTGACCTCTCTACCAGAGTGCTTTTGGCGTTTCGGGGTTCGTGGATGAGAAAGGATTAGGATTTTTCTCCTTTAAAGTCGCGATGGGAGAAATGTCGGGAGGGCCTAACGGTCGTCACGTGTTCCCCACTGATTTGACGGCTCTGAACTAACCCAGTAATATTGTGGGCCCGAGTTTCTGCGCTTTCGGCGCTATCGGGGTTCGGGGTTTCGAAATGTAAAATGGCGAGGAGTGCTTACCGCTCGAACTCTCGAATGTCGTCATGACGTGGATGCGTGTCGCGCGTCCTTCAGATGGACGGCCCAGATAGTATTTTCTATTATAAAGGGGTTGTCCCCCCTTCACCCGCTCACTTGATATAACCTAGTGCTGAGATCCTAGGCTTAGTTCGAAGGGAGCTTCGGAGTTTCGTTGATCGACACTTTCAAGTGAAATGGACAGAGAGCTTCCTGACTCTCGATACCTGATACGCCGACAGGCTGCCACCTGTCCTGGTTGGATCGGATGACCCAAATCTGATTTGAACTATTGGTGCTCCCTCTTGCGCTAATCCTTAGGCAACTCGATAGCTCCNCTTGGATGTTGCAAACGCTATTTTTCCCGCTCGCTTGCCTTGCTACCGGAAAAAACAGGGATTCTCCCGTGCTGCGCTTGGGCACTTCCTGAGCAACCTGTAGACCTGGGTGCTTTTGCGCCTAAGACAAAAATAATCGCTAACAGGCGTAACAACTATGCTCATTCACAAGAAGATGAGTACATGAGGCTCTCAAGGAATTTTTACAATTAACATGAATGCCAAAACCCTAGACATCCAAAAACCTAACCCTAAGAGATGAAGCGCCAGATGTCATGTGGGCCCTATTGGGGTAAGTTAGTACATCAACTTCTCAGGGTCGTAACTTTTTCATACGATCTTCGTTTAGGGCGCATGATAACTCGTTGTAAAGGTATCCATGATGAGATTCATTTTACAGGTCCAATTAAAACTCAACAATGTCATTGAGGTTCCCGGTCGTGAAAAAATTATGTTTAGGTCCTCAAAATGGCCCCAGAAGTTCGGGACCTGAAAAACGGCTAAAAATAGTAAATTTCCAAAAGACTGTTTTGAGCCAGTTGGACTAGGTAGTTGGCCACCGATATCCTCCTGGATAAAAAAAATAGAGTGTTTATAAAAACTTGTCTATGTCTTCATAGCTATTGCAATGTGTAAATGGAAAATAGATTATTGAAATTTACCTCTGACTCTGTTTGCAATGCACTAGTACTAATACTTCCCTGGCTTGTCCAGCTTCTCATGCTTGGAACACTGAATAACTGAACAAGAAGCACATACAATAAATTGTGTATTATATTTACATTGACATATGCTTGTGTTTTTTTAGGGAGGGGGACAGAGGTACAACAACTATGCTACACACTAAAGAACATTTCACACCATACAGGATATAGCATTGCAAAATTGTTAAATATATGTACAAGAGTAAACAACCAAAATTCCTACAAGTGCAAAATATGTTCCAACCCTAACAGACTTTATTATGAAAATTAACACATAACACTGTCCACTGCAACAAACTTGTACTTTTCTGCTAGAAGATGTATATGCATTTGCATAACACTTCAAGCAAGATATCGCAATTGAAATGCATCATCAATTAACAATCAATGTCATAATGATTGGATGATCCTATGGAACTATAAAAGTGGTAGAACATGGTGGAATGCATTTAGGTGGTTGAGAAGCACACACAGAAACCATAGTGGGATCCTAAAAGCCAGTACAAGACTTAATACTCAGGATCTTTAGGGTTTTTATATGTTGGCAAATTCCTCAAACACCTTAAAAGTTGCTAGTTCCCAACCCGACATATACAACCAACCCAAAGCACTGCACCCCCATAGTTCGCTCACATATATTTTCCGCACCTATGCTCTCTGCACACATATATGGCTCACACAATCGACACTGCTAATTCAATTTTCAACCATTGTGTGGATAATTCATAGGACTAATTGTCACCTAGTTCCACCCTTCTGCACCTTTGCATTTGCAATGGCTCTGCACTGGGGATTTTGAAAGGCCTCGTAATTTGCACAATGACCTGGTGGTTAGTCAATGTCTATATGTATACTGCGACAAGGATTATTGTAGTCATCTTATCTCATTATTCATATTTTATTAATATTGTCCTATATGGACTTCTATTATTTTTCCTTTTTACACTGGATTTTTTCTTAGCGGATGAACCTTGTTCATCACATTGGTATCAGAGCCTCGTTATTATGATCCCAACCATTGGCCATATAAGCTTCTAGCCACATTGAAAATTCTTCAGAGTTTCTTTGATCTATGATCCACTGACCACAAGTGGCCTTTCGTCATTCAACATTCAAATTTAGTTGAAAAAAAAAAAAGTGATTCCACTACAAATTTTAAAGTTCCGAAATTTTGTTGAAATTACATAATTCTAAAAACAATTAAAAAAGAAAAAGATAAATCCAGAGAAAAAATAAAATAAGTCCATTGCAAATTCGGAGAAACTATAAATTAAGGAGATAAAATTATTTAAAGAATTATGAAGAAGCATAAATAAAAAAAACAAAATAAAAAAACATAAATATCATTATATTGCCAATTATAGTCCAAAAAATATATTCACCAACAAATTGGGAAAAAACATGTAGACAAATATCAAGCAAATTAAATATTACATCCAGTTCGATGAGATGTGGTCTCTCATAGTCATTGCACTGTGAATTAAGGAAAACCATCATGTATATGCACTTCGGTCAATAAATCATTCTAGTCCTACAAACACTACTACAGTTGGAACAATTCATTCACTGCCAAGGTTGCATTGGAGTCTAATTTATTTAAAACTGTTATTTAAATTTGGAGTTATAATTTACAAATCTTGTAAAAAAAAATTAGATTAGTAGATTTGATTAATTATTTCTGTATAATTCGAATGTTTTATGGATTTTTTAACATGCTGAATTAATATTTGCATTTATAAATGAATTTTGAATAAAAAAAATTAATATTCAATATAAATTTATATGGTCGGAATCTAGTGAAAAAAATCATTTTGTATCACTAAAAAATACCTTTTTTTCTATACATTCATATTGAAATCATGCTGACTATAATTTTTTTTTTTGAAAGTATGGTGAAATCAGTAGCACGTTGGGATTACCTAGTCATACCCCAAGTTCCTATGGTACACCATCTCTCTAGGCCAACATTTGTTGTGCATGCTGCCATGGATCAACACCTTTGTTGAACCCGACATGCACATTATGTGGACTACCCCCTATATTTGTTGTAGTTTTCCTCCTCTTCTTCATTATCAACCAAGTCAAACTAGACAAGAGGATGATGTTGGGCCTTCCTATTGGAACGATTACCCCATTCTTGCATTTTTCAAGTGCCCGAGTAACTAGTAAAAGTTCTAGCAACAAGACTTGGTCCAAATAGTTCTTGGATTTTTAGAATCCAAGATGAAGCACACCCACACTTCACCGGTCGAGAGTAATCCTAAGTAGAGAGACATCACTAGCCCATAAAAATATACACCAAATCGAGTTGTCACTTCTAGGACGACCCTACTCATTGGAAAAGCTATGCAGGACTACAACAACAACCCAAACAAATGGTTTGCACTTACTCAAGAAATGTGCAGGTATCCAACCTAGCTTCATTCACAATGTTTTCAATTCAACATAGCCTTTTTCTGACACCCCAACACCGCTTGAGCTGAGGACCACCAAGATAATAGCATTTGAAGCTTGCTAAGTACCGAATGTTATTGTTGGAAGATTGTAATAGGGCGCAATCTCTGAAAAAATAAACCATCATGTACTAGATGTAAACATTGTCCTCAATTTCTCTTCTTACTTCTCTAGAATCAAGCAATAGTGTTAATATATATAAATCAATTAGATCATATTGTTTCCAAATCTTGGTTCCCTTTGACATATAAGCGTCAAATCACAGGACAACCACATATTAACAACACAGAGTCCATGGTGCAAATCCATGCAACCACTATTGAAATGAGCAAAGTACACAACAATGTTCTATGAAATGTATTGATCTTCCTTTGTATGTGTTGTTCTTTTAAAATGAAAATAATCCAAACTATGTCTCTGTTTTGCAATCTAGCAAGTCTTTTCTCAATTCAATGGTTATCTATTTTAATTCTATATGTTTATTACTTCATTAATACATTATCATCCAATCAATGCAAGCCTAAGAATTTTTCTTTAATACATTTTCCATTCACATCTAGTAGAAGGCTAGTTCGTCTGTGTAATTCCTAGATCATCTTCACTAACAATTTCTTCATTCCACCACAAAACATTCAATATGCATATTCCTTTGAGTTTTGTACATCAAATCTTGACAAACCATGGATTTCCAACCCTCTACCAATAGGATAGCCACGAATGCAATATGCACTTTGTATTATACGCACTACTATGCATTATGGATACATATTGTTGCATACACATATAATTTACCAAAAAAAAGGTTGTTCCTTGTGTAAATGTTACATGCATACCTCCTATTGGGACATTATCCTGGTGCTTCATATCCAGTATTGCTTGTCACTTCTTGCTCTCTTGCAATTGATCTATTTCATTTTCATGTGAAAGTAGTCCACCAAATTCAATGAACATGCAAATAAACCCTTATGTCAATATTGCATGATATACACAATAATAACAAACAACGAATGAATAGTACACATATATAATTAAAAAAACACACCTCTCAAATTATTTTTCCATGTTTCTCTCTTTTCCCTATTTTCTTTTTAAACATTGGTGATTGTTTTGATGTATTGCACATCGAACAAGTAAAATAACAATACATATCGATGGCAGTGCAATGCAAATTGCCGATATTTTATTTTCTCTACAACCATAATATCTGCTATATCAGGTGCTTGCAATTTCCAACAAAATTTATTTATCCAACATAGAAACAAGAACTTTATAAATATATAACAAGAGTATGAAAACATGCTTTCATTTATTTTATGTTATTCAAATGATGCTTAAATTATGTCTATAACATCGAGCAACCGAGAAAAAAAAATCTCAAATAAAAGAAATAAGTAGGTACTAAATGTTTTTCCACATATATGATGCACATCAAAAATATTTCATTCAATCATTTGATTCAGTAATACAACTGATAAAATACAATTGATTTTCTTAAACATTACACCAATGCCATTGTAAATTTGAACGAAACCAAGTAATTGTACTATGCATAAAGAAAAAATTATCAAACAACATGATGCGATATGTGGAACTACAGTAGTGCAGAAATATTAGGCATATCTATTCTTCACACAAGATTTGAATATATACCAAGTTATAAATAGACAAATAACTGACTCTGTATAACATACACCTATGTGGAAGTGTTCATGACATCGTTATACCAATTTCACAAGTGTTTGTGCAAAACACTGTGCCAATGCCACACCATAAGTGCCATGAATTCATAGTGCAAGGGTCAAACGTGTACAATCATGCATAATGACTGAAAATAGAGAAATCATTCTCTCTATCTATTTTGAATCCTCATTCAGTGCGCACATCTATACTTGATCTACTTAAGATAGTTTATTTTTAAGCCTTGTGCAGAGTACTCGCACAGGTCATCCTCCCACATTGTTACACCTACGCACCTATGCATTTCCAATAGTTTTGCATCCATTATTGTGACAAGCAATGTAATTTTCAAAATAGGCCATTGGTTTATGGGCACTAATTTTTTTTCACATATATGATGCACATCAAGAATATTTTGTTCAACCATTTGATTCAACAACCCAACTTGTAAAAGAGACGTGGTTTTCTTAAACATCACACCAATGCAAATGCAAATTTCAGTGAAACCAAGTAACTTCACTATGCATAGAGCACACACTATTAAACAACTCGATGCGAAATGCAGAACTGTGGTAGTGCACAAAAATCAGAAGTATCAATTCTCTGCACAAGATTTGAATATAGACAAAGTGTTGAGTAGACAAAGAACTGACTCTTTACAGCATACACCTATGCCAGAGTGATGATGACATCACTCTTACAATTTCACAAGTGTCTATGCAACTAATTATGCCAATTCCACACCGAAAGTGCCATGAATTCTTAGCACAAGGGTCAAAAGTGTAGAATCTCGCACAAGTATTGAAAATAGAGAAATGATTCCCTCATTCTATTTTGAATCCTCATCCAGTCCACATAACTATACTTGGTCTACTTAAGATAATCTATTTGTAATCCTTGTGTGGATTACTTGCACGGGTAATCCTCCCACATTACTACACTTTCGCACATACACATTTCCAATAGTTCTTCATCTGTGATTGTGAAAAGAAACATAATTTGAAAAATAGGCCAGTTATCTATGGTTAATTGATTTTCTCTGATCTAGTAGGAAATTCCATGCATCTAGAAGAAGTGCCAATAAAATTTGTTGCTTATTTGTAGATTGTTTGATGCTTTTTTCATTATTTCCATTGATATTAAAAAGGTATCCAATGTATGTGTAAAAGGAATTTTATCATATTGGCATATTTTTCTTGTCTTTATAGTAATCCTAGGTCTATTCTCTATCTTTCTTTGGATAATTTTCTAGTCAAAATTATTTTTTCTTGGCCACTTTTGAGATTGGATAGAGGCTTTTCAATAGCAAGTGCAAAACTGCAAAACAATAATCGACATGAATCCTCTACACAAGCATTGAAAATACACAATAATATCTATGCTAGGACATATTTGCATTGAGTGTCGCCATATGTTGATAGCTATACTTGGTCTACTGTATTTTTAGGCCATTTGTGGAGAACCCGCATGGGTCATCCTTCTGCATTACTACACCTCTACACCTCCACATTTCCAATAGTTTTGCATCCCTGATTATGACAAGCCACGTGATTTTCAATATACGTCATTGATTTATGGTAAATTGGTTTTCTCCGATTTATGAGGAAAGGCCATGCATATAGAATCACTACAAAGAAAATGTGTTTCTTGTTTGTACACTGCTCTATGTTTTTTTATTATAGCTATTGTTATTTGAAAGGTAGTCGATATATGTGTAAAATAAATTTTAGCTAATTAGTATTGTGCTCTTGGCCTGATGGAAATCACAGGTCTGTGATCTTTTTTTTTTGGATAATTTTCAAGTAAAAAGTGTTTTTGCTTGGTCACTTTTGAGGTTGGACAGAAGGTTTTTCTATAGCCATATCTCTACCCTCTACATATTTAATGATCCAGGTGGATATCAGTGGCCACCCAACTATTCCAACTGGATCAAAATAGTTGGTTGGCAATTTACTATTTTTAGCAATTTTTCGGGTCCTAAACTTCCGGAGCCATTTTGAAGGCCTAAACGATGTTTTTTTCGTGATTGGGCGCCACACTGATGGCCAAAGAATATGATTGAGCACAAAAAAAAAATATCATCGTCAATATGTTTCCAACGAGCTATCCTGCGCCCCAAACAAAGATCGTATGCCAAAGTTACGCTCCCTGGGACGTTGATACACCAAACTACCCAAAACAGGGTGCACAAAACTGTTGGATTTTCATCTTTCAAGATTAAGGTTTTGGATTTTATTTATGTTAAAAATACCTTTGGAGCCTCATTGTAACATCATCTTCTTACCAATGACAATAGCCGTCACATTTCTTCTCAGAGATGTCACCATTCTAGTGAGTCTTTCACTCTGTATTTCTACAGTTTTGTACATTTCACTCATTAATAGAAATTGTGTATTATTGTATCTCTATGTTTATGGTTATATATTTGATATATCTCTATTATATTATTGGATATCTGATATATATCTGTACATTTCTTTACTATACCTCCGCTCACATTTCGTGTTGAAAATAATCCGGATCAATTATGCCTCTCTTACAATATAAAATTGATATTTTTTCAACACATGTGACGAGAATTCGTAGAATCTCTTTTTCTACATTAACTTGACAACAGTTATAAATCACTTTCATTTGCACCATAACCGACATGAATTCTCCACACAAACATTGACAATACACAACACCAGTTGTGCCATCCATATTCCCCTACTAGTGTCGAGGTGTGCAACACATGGTTGTACCAAGTGTCGCCATATGTTCATAGAAAAAGCCTCTAGAAAAACTAAAAAATGTTCTTCTTTCTGAACTATACATGTTTATACTATAATCAATCCCCCCCCCCAAAAAAAAAAGGAATAGATGGAACACAGTCCAATGCACGAACTGAACAATCCCCAACACCATATGAAAATGTATCCAACCTAAAAACAACACTGCTCTATAGAACATGCAAAATAATGAACTACTCCCTAAATTTATACTCGCACTATCTCGATAGCATGAAGCATCTGGAAAACAAGAAGAAAAATACAAGATGACAACAACGAAACGCAAAATAAGAATCAGGACCTAGTCTTTCCTGGCATATAGCATACAATGCACATGATTTCTTACACTCTGATGTACATTTCCACAACCTCAAAATTAGAAATCCTGCAACTCACCACTCCCAACACTTGGAAATTCATAACAACTCCGTCTTTATAAACCATAACAGATGACATGCATATAAACCCATTAAGAAACCCAAAAAACAAAGTGAACAATACAACCTCAAAACAAAACACCTTCTCTCCTTGTTCACCTTTGATTGTTTTTGGCCTACACAGTGTCTGTAACAACCCCCAACCCACCTGACTTTTCTCTTCAAAAACCAACAACACAACGAAAGTAGTTGCACTATACACAAAACAATCTCTATCAAACAACAAACATAACAACTAATTATACTTGTCTAAAATACATATATTGATATGACAACCTATTGGTTAGAAGCAAGATATTAGATGCACATGACTTATTACTCACTCTCATATATTTGTACAAGCCCAAAACCCAAATATCTTCCAAGTCGCCAATCACAGCACCTGTAACTTTGGGAATAGCCTCCCCTTCCTGACTTATAGCACAATATATCATGATCAAACCCAAAGAATTCAACAATTAATTAAAACAAAAGAATTCAATTAAAACTCATTGTAATATGTGAAAGCTATCATAGAGAATCATGTCAAACAATACACATAAATCCCTTCAAAACTTATGAATCGTACTAATTTTAATGAACAATCGAAAGACAATAATTCATATATATTTATTAAAATAATTTTGTATATGGTATAGTAAATATATATGCATCTTGTCGACGCCGCCACTTTAAATGCCACCAATTGTCAACTAACACTTTGGGAAGATTTGGAGACCGTGATAGTCTCAAAACTTTGAGACTTGTACATGCAGTCATACCAACCATTCACTAAATCTGCATAATTAAATTTCCTATTCAATTCCCATCGTCGACCCAACAATAAATAATTGTTTTGAAGGACCAATTAAAACACGGAAAGAAAAATTAGATCACTCCCAACAAAATTTAACTTTGTAAAATAACACCAAATTTTTAATCAACACAAAAAATAAAAACACAATCAACTCAAAAACAATTAAAACAATTATTATAGTTCTGGACCTTCGATAGAGACTAATAATAATCATAATCCAATTAAACCATAATCAATTTGTTATCATTTTTTTATCATGTATAACGTTTCATATCACCTCATAATGTTCATATCACCTCCATTTTGACATGACAATTGAAGTAATTTTTAAAGCATAACATAAAAAATAAGCATACTAAGAAAAGATATGAACTCATATTACTTTTAAGTAATAAAGTTGAGATTTCCTTGGTTTCGAGGGGAGATAAGATAAGGACGGCGTTATTAATTTGCATGTAGTGTACATTCATAGATGTACATATGGCCTTTAAAGTGTATACAAATGTAGGAAGAAGGTACAAGGAAAAGGGAATATCCCATAAATGGACATGAGGTGTTTTCATAACTTTTGTATGCATTAGTGTCCATTGTCTAATTTACTTTTATACTTTAAAAAAACTATTTTTTAATATAAACAAATAACCTTTTACTTGTTTATATATTTTAATGTTTATTGGATATTATATGATAATATAATGTATACATTAATTTTTTTTATCAATAAAAAACATAAATCTATCATACACAAGATATGGTGATATGGAGATTTATCCTACCGAGAGAGAATGAAATCTTTCATTATCCAGAACCTTTTTTATAATTTTTTAACATAAATCTATTACACACAAGATATGGTGATATGGGGATTTATCCTACCCATAGAGAATGAAATCTTTCATTATCGAGAACCCTTTTTATAAGTTTTTAACATAAATCTATTACACACAAGATATGGTGATATAGGGATTTATCCTACCCATAGAGAATGAAATCTTTCATTATCGATCACCTTTTTTATAATTTTTTAACATAAATCTATTACACACAAGATACGGTGATATGGGGATTTATCCTACCCATAGATAATGAAATATTTCATCATGGGGAACAATCTTTATTGTAATATTTAAGAAATGTATATAAAAGCTAATGGATGTAATAAGTGATATTAAGAATTAATTTAAAAATTTTATGATAGGGTGTAATTTTTAATTGTTTTTTAGAAAATGGTCAAATAATGTAAGATCAAATTTGATAGTTTAAATCGCCTAGATTGAATTGAATTATGTTGGACTTAGAAAACCAACTTGAACGAGCTTTCAACATTCATGGGTTTTAGAGATAAAATATATTGGATTAGTAACATATACATATAATATTTATCTCATGGAATTAGTTAAGGTGGAATCATCCTTTCTCATATTTCATCATTAGTGAGGCAATGGGGTAGTTGATGTAACGATGATATTGTTTGAGAGGGATTTAATTCATTTGTGAAGAGAGGGGATATTTTTTATCAAAGAAAATTATTGGAACATCAAGTATTGATGGTTCATTACACATCTCTATATTAGTCAATGGAGTAGTTGATATGCCTATCAGTTGAACAATCAACTAGTAGTCAAAGACAGTCGAGTGGTGGATCGATCATCTTGGCAATTGATTTCGAGTTGGATGCATAAGTGGTTGGGTCGAACATCCTTGTTGAGTCAACTTGAAAACTTCAAATATAACAACTGACGGTTATATGTGACAAGATATTCCTGATTCTATGGAAGTTGGTTATATCTTGAGGCTATAAGTAGTAGGCCCCTTGGGTCATTATCATCAAGTGATCAAGTTGATATTATATGGAGATATCAAGATCCAATATGCAATGTGATGTTATGATCATAGTGTGTTTTGCTTAAGTGTTGTAACGGTGTCTTTAGACACCACCTTTTGTCTTCAAAATTTGTATTCCTTCTTTGATTATCTACAGAGTCATTTTTTTGTGTTGTTATAGGTTCCACCCCTTTTCCCAACATGGTGTTAGAGCCGACAGTTTCAAACCTCGCCTGCTATTTGCAAACCATTTTGAGTAATATCTATTGTGTGATTGACTATGGGCCGGTGGTTTGTTGATTAGAACCTTTGAAACATATGTTTCTATCTAGATATTGAAAATGGCTTCGAAGATTGATCATGTTGTTATGAATGGATCAAATCATGAAGTATGGGAACTAGATCTAGAAACCCTACCAAAAAGAAAAGGATTGTGACACTATACGAAGATTGAAATTCTAGATCCACCAGAAGATCAGGAAAACTTTATTGTTGATGGAAAGAAGGATTAGGTTGTGGGGGTCATCACGACCTATATCTCGCGAGATATTTGGTTTCACTTTAGTGGAACCAACTGCCATCATAAAGTCTAGAAGAAGTTGAAGTTATTTTTCAATCGAGTCAACGGAAGCCACATCATGTAGTTGGAGAAAGAGTTGATCTCTATTGATCCTCATTCCTTGACATAATAGAGGACTATTTTTCACATGTAAAAGAAATCCATTTGAAATTGGGTGAGTGTGGAAATAAATATCAAAAGAAGGATGGAAAACTCATCGATCTAGTCCTAATGAATTTGAGAACACCATTCAAGGTGTTCATCTCGACTTTTCGCACCAACTGGAAAGCACACAAGGAAGATGGTAATGATTACACCTTTGAATATTTATGTGGCCTTTTAATTACTGATCAACACAAAATTGCTTGGAGAATGAAAGTTTGCTGGTAAACATCAAGCCCACTTGCTTAAGGGAAAGAGCAAGTCAGATCCTAGAGATAGAGTATGGTTTGATACCTCTACACAGAGACTTGGAAACCATGACTAGAAACCTAAGGGACAGACAGATGCTCCCCATTCAAAACGAAATAAGTAGACATGTCAGTATAGTGGAAATACTCGTCATGTGGAGAAAGTTTGATATAAGAAGAGAGACGATTTAGAGGAGAATGTTAAACACCTAGAAGGAAGCATTTCCATTGAATGTCAACCCACAAATAATTTCACCTTCCAAGTCAGAAATTATCATGCCTTTCTATCTCATTCTATGCAGAATGAATGGGTAGTCGACTCTGGGTGCACTCATCACATGGCTAAGGATGCCTCCTTGTTCACATGGTTGGATGAAGATAAGGAGAGGAAAATATATGTTTCTAATGGTTTTTCTCTATATGTTATTGGTGAGGGTGATGATACATGTCAACATGTGAAAGTTTTCGATGTGTATCATGTTCCAAACCTTAATTCCAATCTATGGTGTGTTTGTCAGTTAACACAAACAAGCAATATTGTAGAATTTTGGCCAATCATTTCTATGTTCGTGATTTGAAGAAAGGAAAGTCAATTGTTGTTGGAGAGTTCTACATAAATTTTGTGACACAACTCGACCTAGCAGTGAACCAAATAATCTTATTTCCCACACTGATGAATGAAGTCAAATTTGACATGAATGACTCGGACGCCTGAATTTCCGAAGTATGCGGGCACTAACAACTCAAAACATGGTTGTTGGTTTAACTAAAGTGTTTCCCCCTAAAAGAGTTTGTAAAGGTTGTGTGCTTCACAAGCATCATCAAGCACCTTCAACTCTGATAAAGCATGGAAAATCCAAAACCTACTAGAGTTGTTTCATGGTGATGTCTACTACATCAATATACCTCCACTGGTAGGTGCAAGGTATATTTTGACTTTCATTGATGATTTCTCTCGTTTCACATGGGTCTATTTTCTGAAGAATAAGAACCTTGTATTTTAAATTTCAAGGAGTTTCGGGCCTTTGATGAAAAAAAATGTGGCTGACCAATCAAGTTCCTAAGATCAGAAAATGGTGGTGAGTATGAAAATCAAACTTTTGAAGAATACCTAGTTCGGTTTGGCTTTGATTGTCAATGACCAGTTCCTCATACACCTCAAGAACACAAGAATCAAAATTTTGTTGAAATGGATAGATGTCTTTTGCAGGCTAAATATATATCTCCTGAATTCTGGGATGAAGTGGCATATTGTGAAAACTATCTTCTCAATCACATCTCAATTCGATTTGTTCCTTCCATGACTCCAGTCGAACGATGGTGTGGAAATTAGAATCCTTCAGTCGGACACCTCTGTGTGTTTGGATGCATTGCATGGGCTCACATTTTCAATGATTGTAGAAAGAATTTGGATGTAAAGAGTCATTTTTGCATCATGATGGGACACTCTAAAGAGTAAAAATCTTATCGGTTGTTTGATCCTATAAAAAAAACCATTATTAAACGAAATGTATGGTTTGATGAAAAGTCTTATGGAATTAAGTTGTTGAATGCCTCCTCTAGATTACTACAAGATGATCCCTTTGATGTTGTCTGTGAAATTGGCTCTCCTATTCCAATTTTCATTTATTCAAATGGATAGTCGAACTTTTTTCTTGTTTTGACTCGACCATCGACCTCCAAATCGACTAATCTGGTGATCTCTGTTTCGACTAGTCCACCACTTCTGTCGACTCAAAACTCTGTGACTTTTGATCGACCTACCATAGTGAACCCTTTTTCACCTATTTCTTGTGTACCTAAATGGGTTTCCAATACAATTGAATTTGATGGAGTTGATCTAGGTGATGTCTCCTATGAATGACAAACTTGAAGTCAAAAGAAACGTGTCATCGTTTCATTAATTACTCGTGTACTTTAAACCTCTGATCATGTTTCCTACTCATATGTTGAAGGATGATCTAAATGGGAATGGGCCATGCAAATAGAAATTGATTCTTTGTCAAAGAATCACACTTGGGACTTAGTTCCTTGACCATAAGGAAAGAACATTGTGAAGTGTCGATGGGTTCACAAGACCAAATTTACCTCTAAATTTTTTGTTGAGTGACATAAAGCGTGCCTATTTGCAAAGGGATTTTCTCAAAACTAAAGTATTGAATACACTGAAACATTTTCCCCAGTAGAAAAGATGAACTATGTTCGCCTCATATGGATGGAAAATCCATCATATGGATGTGAAGAATGTCTTTCTTCATGGAGACCTATCTGAAGAAATTTTTTCTACTCATTTGGGATGGAAAATCCATCATATAGATGTGAAGAGTGCCTTTCTTGATGGACACCAATTTGAAGAAATTTTCACGTAACAACCGCCTATTTTTGCGATAGATTCTAACTTAGTTTGTCAAATCAAGAAGTCAATTTATGGATTGAAATAGACTCCCCAAGGTTTGTATGCTAAGATTGACAGTTTATTTCTTTAGCCTGGTTTTAAACATTGTGAATTTGATCATAGATTGCATGTACTCCATACTAACGAAGACACTTTGATTATTGTTGTATATGTAGATGATCTCTTCATTACTTCCAATATTCATGATCACATCCTTAGATTGAAGAAACAACTTGCTAATTCCTTTGACATGACATATCTTGGTACTTTGTATTATGTTTTGGGTCTTCAAGTATTACCATTCTTTGATGTATTTTTCATTTCTTAGTCTAAATATGTGATGGATATTTTGACACATTTTAAGATGTTATATTGTAATCCTTGTGCTACTCATTTTCAATATGGAGTAAATCTCACCAAAACTTGTCAAATACCCGTAGTTGATGCTACTCTTTATTGACAATTGGCCAATTGTCTTATTTATCTTACTCATAATCAACTTGACATTTCCTTTGTTGTTAGTGCAGTTTCTAAATTTATGGAGGACCCTAAAGAAATCCACTAGAAATAATTTGAATGAATTGTCTGCTATATCAATGGCATCACTAATTTTTGTATCAAGTATTGTCAAAATTTATATTTGTTGGTCGACTTCACTGACTCCGACTGGGTTGGATATAATGATGATCAAAATTCCACTTCTAGATATTTTTTTTTCTTTAGCATTGAGCCATTCATATGGTCATGCAAGAAACAAAAGTTAGTCTCTCTTTCGACTACAAAAGAACAATATTGTGGTGTTGTTCAAGCAGATACTAAATCAGTCTATATCTGCCAACTTTTGGGAGAAATTGGCCTTCTTGTTTATACCTTGACTACATTCTACTATGATAATCAAAATGCCATACATGTTGCTAAAAATCTTGTTTCCCATAGTAAGATGAAGCATGTTGAGCTCCATGCTCACTATTTGAGACAATTGGTTCATGATAATGTTGTCTTTCTTGATTATTGTAGAATAGATTAGTTTGTTGATATCTTCACCAAAACTTTAGCTTAAGCTAGATTTATCAATCTCCATACAATGCTTGGGCTTCAAGAGGCTGCAATTATGGGGGGATGTCATGATGACGTAATTTCACCTCATGAATCTCCAGAGACATGTGCTAATGAGGGGTGTTGGAATATCAAGAATTAATGTTTCATCACACATCTCCTAGATTCAGTTGGTCAGGTGGTTTATCTACATCTGGATACAGTTGGTCAAGTGATCGACCAAATCTTGAAATTAGTTGGTTGAGTAGTTGGCATTCCTATCATTCAGATAATTGAACACTAGTCTAACATAGTCATGTGGTGTATCGACCATTCCAATGATCAACTATGAGTTGGATTCATAAGAGATAGGATCAAACATCCTTGTCAAGCCAACTCGACAACGCAGATGACAGAGTCAACTCTAACAACTGATTGTTATATGTGGACAAGAACTTCTCGATCATGTGGAATTTGGTTAGATCTTGAGGCTATAAATAACAGAACCCTTGGGTCATTATCATCAAGTGATTAAGTTTATATCAAATTGAGATATCAAGATCCAATATGAATTTTGATGTTCTAATCATAGTGTACTTTTCTTAAGTGTTGTAATGGTGTCTTTAGACACCACCTTTTGTCTTCGAAATTTGTATTCCTCTTTCATTATCTGCAAAATTGTTTGTCTGTTTTGTTACAAGTTCCACCCCTTTCCCCAACATAAACCACCAAAACTTCTACATATTTCCAATGACTCAAGCCAAGGTATCCATGAAGCCAAGCATGCATCTAGATAATTAATTTTATTTTCCATCTTAAAACTTCAAATTCCCCATGGGCAATGCATAGTCCAATGATATCCAATTTTCATTATGCTCTTCCTTTATGAAGACTGGTGAATTTTCACACTTCACTATGATATCACTAATATGTAAACAAGAAAAAACACATCCCAACACAAATACATAGAGATCTCTTACATTAAAAAATAGTAAGTAATGATTGGATTTGATTTGAGTATGTTTAGTTTTGCACCTTTTTTAGAGGAAATTTTGTACAAGATTGGATTCAAGTAGAAAATGGGACTTATTAATATCAAATATTACTCTTGAAATATTGTATAGGCCATCCCCTTGGCTCTTGGAGTTATTTCCACTTTCTTCCAAAAAGGACTTAGCCAAATCGTTGGTGTCTTAACTTCATCCATTAATCACAATACATCCCAAGTGGCCTAGCTTGATCCAATTCATAATATTTAGGTTGAATATTTTGTTTTCTCTATTAATTTTAATAGGAAATACTTTGTAAGATGCATCCAACCATCATCTCAATGATTAATCTAACAAGGGACCACATACAGTCTCTTACTAGAAATTATTTTAGCTTATCTATTTTAGTAGAGTCATTTGAGAGAGGTTCCAACTATTCACCTTCCATGGAAAAAGGAAGCATAAATGTATATAATTCCTTATTATTTTAATAAAATGGAGTCTGAGTTCTTTAAATATGTTTTCTTTTTTTATATGTGATACTTTGATGATTCAATTTTTAATTTTTTGTTGGC
>SNQJ01S0046333.1:22679-41637 GCA_010110895.2 Picea sitchensis
AGAGCCCCACACTCATTCACCCCTCCTCTAAGTGTGGTAGGTGTGTCCAACAGATGTTATATCTGATACTACACCGCATGCTATTGATTCAATCAAATCCTGGAGGCAAATTTTCGAGACCTTGGACTATGAAATTAAGAATTTCCCTGATGATTATGATAACAAACTCTGGGACATAGCAGAGTCTGAGCTTCACAAGGTTTCTACACGCCCATGACTCATGCCATACTATGATATGATCAGTTGGGGCTTAGAGAAAACAGACGAGGAGTATTTTAGACAGCCAAAGGGTCTTCGTTGGCTCTTTCAGACCGAAACATATACAAGTAATGTACAAACTTTCTCCTAATTCTAAATATATTTATAATAAAGAATTCGTAAGTGAATTTAAAAGGAAAGAATGCACAAAGTCATATCAAACATATTCCGGTATAATCAGAGACTGGTGGGGATATCTAGCAAAATTGGGGATATCTAGCAAAATTCAGGGCTGATACTCATGGCGTTTATGTCACAGCTCCATTAAATGAGTACATGATCTATGTCGCCCTGATCCTATGTAGACTTTTCGAGAAGAAAATTCCTACCCATTTCCCTGCAGACCGAGTTCCCCTTTTACATGAAGTAGATGAAGGCTACAGTTTCAATTGGAGCAACATTCTATCAGATAATATGGCTAAGGAGGTTATGGGTTATCAAACGATGAAATCCAAAGGTTGACATGTAGCCTTTTACATGTTCGCATACATTATGGACTCTATATGTTTCACAACTCCATTCCCCTTGATGAATTGGAGTTGGAACCCAACCTGCACTAAACCCATTCACAAGTATCACTCTAAGCTATGGGAGGAAAATGCTAAAGATTCCTTTTACAAAATCTATCATTTCATAGTGATACTGGTGCATCAGATGTTGTATGGATGCACACCCCCTCGTATTTCAGAATCAGTCATAGGAAACCTCAAGGTGGTTGCCGATTGGTTTATTGAAGAGAATTTCTCCTATATCAGGGTTTTCAGATGCTCAATTCCTCTTCATGCACTTTCTAAATTCCTTCCTGACAGACTGGTGTGCAGGGAGGTAGCCTATCAGATAATAACAGGCGGCATTGGGATAGAACTGAAGACAACCTAGAAGAATATTTGGCCAGTCTTCCCTGTACAGATTGGGAAGTTTTCACTACTCAACTTGGGTCATTCCAAGTTTGAAGCTATAACACTAGAGGAGGTCAAGTTGGTAGATATCAAACACAGGAAACATGACCCTTATCAAATAGTAGGAAATCACCAGGCTCATTGTAGCATGAAAGCGTATGAACAAGAAAAATCCCCTTGTGATGACATGTTTAAAGGGGCCAGAACCTATGAAGAGGTGTTAGAAATGGTATAGGCATTATCACCCGACTTGCAGACCAGTTTTTTGACGTTCCAAATACACAGGCGAAGTGGTTTACCAAAGGTACTATAGGGAGAATCAACAACCCCTCCTCCAACACAAGAAAATACTCCCCCGGGTTTCGGACAAGAGCTACAGGATAAAGCAAATACCAAGGAAAATACACAGGAGACTGAAACGTCTTGTAAAAAATAAAAAGTTCCACAAACAGAGAACTCAGTATCTGAAACAGAAAAAAGGTCTAAGACACCTCCCAAGTCTAGTAAATTGATTCCCCCTTCATCATCAACTATTCATACTGATATCCCCAAAACAACAAGGGAAACAAAATCTATAGAGCTGGGTAGTCCCATTGCTTCCTTGACTCCTTTACCGTCCACTTTTGGTCTCCCCTAGATGGGAGTCATATATGCTAGTGACCTTACTCCTATCTCTAGAGATGTGATACCTACTTTTGATTACTTTTTCAGTAAAAAGAGGAAGGTTGTGTTGAAGCAGGAGATGCATCAGAGAGAAGGTGCTATGGTAAAGAGGCACAGAGTGTTGATAGATGGACATAATTTGGAGGAAGAAGATTTCGATAAAGAGGTAGCAGGCTCCATGGGATCTTTAGCGACAACCAATCTATTCATTGTTGACAATATGAGGAAAAGGCTAAAACAGAGTAATAACATGATAGTTCAGTTGCAAAACCAATTAAAAAATACCGAGAAAAATATCATAGAAGAAATAAATAAAGGTCTGGAGCAAGACAGAGTTCTTAACAAGCAGGAAATTCAATTGCTTAAGTCAAGTCTAGATGAGATAAACAAGAAGGCGGAGACGATTCAAATGCAGGTTATCTAGCAAGAAGAACTGGTAAGGCAACTAAAGACTAAATTGGATTTGATAGAAGGCCAGGTTATAGATTTGAAAGTTTTTCAGATCCATTCACTGGAGGTACATACGAAGATAGAAGCTGAGAAACAGAAATTGATCTCCAAAGTAGAGATTATTCAGAATTATTTTCAAGAAGTAAGTAAATCCTTTGATAACATTGTTTTGAAGGAAAAAGAAGTTAAAGAAGCAAGGGATACTTTTCAAAAGGTAGTTGTATGTTCAGGAAATGAAGAGGTATCGAAAACCCTGAAGCTATCTGTCACAAAGCAGATCAGAGGTGATATCATGCTCAAAGTATGGGAAGCCAACATAGCCAAAAACAAGAAAATAGCCAGGGAAATCAAAGATGATTGCAAGGAGATAATTGATTTGTTAGACAAAAGATCATTAGGTATTGGAAGAGACAATTGCACTAGGCTTCTAATATAGATAAACATCATAAGACATCAGTTGAAGTTCAAAGAGAGCTTGAACGAAATTCAGATGGAAATTTCACTACTAAACGAAATTGATGTCACCCTAATATACAGGTGGCTAGTGAAGCCCAACTTAAAATTACAGTCCATTAAGTTTGTTCATAAAGGGTTTGAAGACCGGCTTCTGAAAATTCAAAGAAATTTTTATCTATTCAAAGCGAAGGATCTTCCAGAGTCTCCTAGAAGTTTTGTGCACTTTCTGGAAAAATGTGTTGAATGTATCGGATCAAAAGAAGAAGATACTTCAATAAAACAATGAAGAATCATTTTGAAAGTTTATATTATCGAGATAATAGAGAAATAAAGGAAGATCATGCAAACAGTTTAGGTTTGCATTTTTGTAACTGTTAGCCCCTAGGAGTTAGGAAATCACCAACCGTCAAGAATTGGCAACTTTGTATAAATAAAATTTCATAAGACTAAGAGAGGGATTCTTTTCTGCAGGGATTGTAAGCAAGAAAGTAGATTTTCATTTGTCAGAATTAATACGAATGCAGATTGAAGATTCCAGATCTTGTCGAGTCTGAGTTATGTGCTCCTCTGTTGTTTCATGTTTTTCATATATATCTTTGATGGATGCTTATTTGCAATTTAGTACAACCCCTACTGTGGTGATTAATTATTTTAGTCATCTAATCATTTACATCTTTTCCTCTGTATCGGCTATCAACAGGTACAATACCTATGAACGTCTTAGGTTTCAATATCATATGCTTCATCAAATTTTTCCTATCAATTTTCTTCTTCTGTCACAAAGTGAGATTCCTCTTTAATTGATGCCTCACATTGTTCAAAAGATCTATGTTTTTCTTTCATTTCATGCATATTTGTTTTTTCAAATTTAACTCAGATACAAGAAACGGCCTTTAATTTTGCTATACGATTAATTCAACTTTTTGACATTCTTCTTACATATTTCAAAACAGAAATAGCAAACTTTGAAAATGAAGAAATTGATCTTTTAAAACTTTATCCCTCATGATTGTACCCATTACGAGACATCCGAATATAGAGCCCGGCCTATCAGATCAAACAAGCATTGCTTTAAATTTATTTAACACCATCTTACAGACATCCATCAGCCAGTTTGAGTTAGAACGTTCATGGGCAGTAATTGAGAGAGATATTAGCATCCAGGAACACTGGGAATCTCGTCAGAGACAGTTAAGAAACCAACCATAGCTTACCCTTTATAAAACGAACACTTTTTATCCCTTAACTCTCTCTATTGTTTTTGGATGTTTTGACGGTATAATTTAAATCCTTAAAGTATAAACTCAGGAACAACATCTTTTTGGCGTTGTTGTCGGGGACCGAAGAAACGAAGCTTTTTCCCTGGGAAAAATGGCATTGACACTTTCTTTCTTTTATAGTGAACAGAGATTGAAAACCCTATAAGGCTACCTTCATTTTTCACTTGGCGACTCCACGATAAATAAATTGGCTTTTAACCGAAAGAACACCAAGAAGAATCCAGACAACAAACAGACTTCGCCTGTTCCCGACCCAAAAAAAAATTTAAAATCAAGAAGATACCTTAAACAGACTGCCTCATCGACAAATAAAATTTATCAACCTAAATTTACACAGTCAAACACTAAGGATCTACTTGAAGGGTCAAATACCCCACCTCTTTGCGGGGAACTATCTGTCGATGGGATTGAAACCCTAGAGCCTCGTTTTGTCATACCTGATTTTAAAACTAAGACTTTCTCAATTATTTATTTCACCAATAGAGGTAAAAGATCCATCTCACTTCCCGCTTTGATCGACACTTCTTCACTTCTAGAAGTTCATTTTCCTATCTCTCAGAACGCTAATGATTATCCTATATATCTTGACTCGACCCCTATGGGTTCTCCTACATATTCACCCTACAAGTCTGAAGAAACCAGTCCACATTTTCCTAATTCTTCCTTCTCAAGTTTCATGTCCCTTGATAACCAATCCCCTGAAACCCCTATTCCCCATTCAATCATAACTGAAAGGTTACCTCACCTCTTTAAAACACTCCCTTATAGTTCCCAAGTTTCAGCCTCTAATTCATTAATGGTTGCAGTCGAAGGAGGTGGGGTTGGAGGTTGTACTAGAGGAGGAGGAGCAGGCATCCAAGTACTACT
Source organism: Picea sitchensis (assembly GCA_010110895.2). Lineage (NCBI taxonomy): Eukaryota > Viridiplantae > Streptophyta > Pinopsida > Pinales > Pinaceae > Picea > Picea sitchensis. Next base: position 27,553 of record SNQJ01S0046333.1, read on the forward strand.
CCCTCGAATATTTCCAAAAGTAGCTGCCAGATATGCTCCTTTGGTCATCCCAATCCCTCTCCATGACTTACCTGAAAACTACATGAAAAATCTGTCGAAATTCACAGGAGAAGGTGATTTAACTGCTACTGAATACATCAATTTCTTTGACCAATTTGTTGACATCCTTGAACTTGAACATGAAGACATTTACTTGAGACTCCTGGTTCAGAATTTTGAAGGACAAGTGAGAACCTGGTTCCAAGGTCTAGCAGCAGGATCTATACAGTCATACGATGAGCTAGAAAATGATTTCATTAGACAATGGGGAGAAAGGAAAGACCATCTCTATTATCTAACCGAATTTGGGGCTCTGAGAAAGAAAAACTTTGAATCATTTCTCGAGTTTACCCAAAGGTTTAATAAATTATATAATAAAATTCCAGTCGAGGTCAAACCTTCCCAACCTGCAGCGAAAGTAACTTTCATTGGAGCTTTTGACCTTGATTTTTCCCTGTTATTGAGGGAGAGGAGATCAGTAGACCTCACTAAAATGCAAGATGATGATTTAGAAATTGAATCAAACATGATGGCATCAGGAAAGCTAAAAACCAAATTGGAAATTGGAAACAAAGAAACCATAAGGTATAGAGAACAAGGGGGACCCTATGGATTAGGAAGATATTCGGAAGACAAAATGGACGATATGGCGAGAATAATCAAAGAGATGTCAAATAAAATCTTAAGAATGGAACTAGATCAAGCAAAGAATGAGCATTTTCCCAGAAAGGATTTCAGAAGAAATCCTAACCCTCAAAATCAACTAAGAAAAATTAAGAATGAGGATCACAAAATCTAAGCCCCCTTTAAAAGTGAAAACTTTATAGGAGGCGAAGACGTGGAAGATTTTGAGGAGTTAGAGGAAGATATAAATAATATTGGCGATGAATGTCTACAACCTTATCTAACGAGACAAGATTATGAAAAATCTTTAAACACGGAACATAGATCTGGGAATAACAAGAACAACAGTATTACGGAAGATTCAACCTATCAGGGAATCGCATATGATATAATGGTCGAACTTCACTAGAAGTACAATCTAAGGCCTAGAAACAAGAGTTTCATAACTTCCCTAGTGAAAACGATCTTGCCAAGGGAAGAAACAGATGAGGCAGTTTCAAAAACCATTGAAAATCATATTGTAAAAACTAAAACCGCTGACACACAACCTACCAAGACAAAGCCAGCAGACACACCAACCGTAAACATATAGAAAGTAGAGGTTCTTGTAACTGAAACAAAAACCTCACAACAAAGGAAAGTTGAAAATAAAGGGCTAGAAACCCAAATCATAGAGATCAAAAAAACAATAGGAAGTTTTAATTTAGAAAATGAAATCAATAAAATAAAAAAATCCCTATACCTCTGGTCGAATTGGAAAAAAACCCAATATACAGAAAACAAATTGCTAAAATAATTAGTTTTTCAAAAAATGAAAGTCAGGCCGATGTTATAAATTTAGAAGATGACAAGCCTAACATAATTTTCAGCCCACATTTCGAAGGTGCCAGAGACACCATTGCCCCTTTCTATATCACGCTGACTGTGTACGATCACCTGCTCCATAATTGCATGTTAGATTTTGGATCCTCTCACAATGTAATGCCTAAAGCCATCATGGATAGACTTGGTCTTGAAATCACCAGACCCTATGGATATTTATATTCATTTGATTCAAGAAAAGTTAAGTGTATAGGCATGATAAAAGACTTAGTTGTTAATCTTGCACAGATACATGCGAAAAGTGTTCTAATGGATGTGGTTGCCGCCAATATACCCCCGAAGTATGGCATGGTATTATCCAAGTCATGGGGCACCAAAATTGGAGGATCCCTCCAACTCGACATGACATATGCCACGATTCATGTTTTTGGAGGACAGTTCACGCGCTTGTACAGAGAAACCAGGTTAACGTTTATGGTAAGTGACCCACTTAACCCAAATAACTACCATGTTTATATTGTAGATCAGGATCTGGGCAATTGTATTTTATCTATCGATGATGGTATTGATGTATGTGTAGAAGAAAGTTGTACATAAAACAAAGAAAAAAAATAACAAATAAAAGAAGATGTATATAGCATTGGTGTTTGGAAAATGTTTTTTGATGGTACTTCATCTTATTTTGGAGCAGGGGTTGGAGTGCTTTTTGTGGTACCTGATGACAAGTTTATTACCCCTTTCTCTTATAGATTACAGTGGAACATTGACCACACTAATAATGTATGCGAGTATGAATCCTTAGTGTTAGGATTAGAAGCTACCAGGAGAATGAAAATTAAAAACATGGAAGTCTTTGGTGATGTAGAGTTAATTGTGAAACACATAAATCATCAGTACCAGGCCAAACATCCTAGGTTAAGGTCTTACCAAAATTGTTTTTGGGATCTGATCGAAATTTTTTTCTCCTTTGTTAATATTCACTACATTCCAAGAGTAGAAAATCAACAGGCAGATGCATTGGCCAAAGCAACTTCAACATTCACACCTCCCACTGCTTTCAAACTAAAGTACCATATACAAATGAGACATAGGCCTTCCATACCGAATAACATACAACATTGACAAGTTTTTGAAGACGATGAACAACTCCACAAATTTTTAGAAACGGTAGATGAGTTTGCCGAAACACATGCCGACCAAGAAAACCATAATGACCCCATTTGGATCATGCAGGAAGGGGAAGACCCCCAAGAGTTACAAGATAAAATTACTAACCACCGTATGCTTGTTTTGAAAAATAATCAAATCCCCAAGGGCCTGATTCCCTTAGAAATGTTATTTAATCATGATGACATCCCTTTGAAGTCCACTTTACAACCTCAGCCATAGAAGGTTGAGGATTACGATATAGGTACCAAAGAAAATCCTAGATTAGTGAAATTATCCAAGTACCTGTCTCCTGAAATCAAAAGTAAGTATGCTGAGTTGCTTAGAAAATAAAAAGACGTTTTTGCTTGGTCTTATGACGAATTGAGAACTTATGACACTACTATAATGGAACACAAAATTCCTCTGAAACAAGGTGTCAAACCTTTTAGGAAGAAACTCAGACAGATTGACCCTATGTTACTACCGATGATAGAAAAAGAAGTCAAAAAACTCATGGACTTTAAAATCATTGTCCCACTAAGATACTCTGAGTGGGTAGCCAATTTAGTCCCAGTAAGAAAGAAAAACAGTGAAATCAGACTGTGTATAGATTTTAGAAACCTGAATCAATCATCACTTAAGGACAATTATCTGTTACCTAAGATGGATCATGTTTTAGAAAAAGTAGTTGGAGCTAACATAATGTCCATGATTGATGGTTTTTCAGGCTACAATCAAATTTCAGTACATCAAGATGACAAAGAAAAAAATGTGTTCACTACCCCTTGGGGTACCTTATGTATGACAAAATGCCATTTCGTTTAATGAATGTAGGGGAAACTTTCCAACGAGCCATGGATATCACTTTCATGGGAAAAAGAGATAAGTTTTTCATTATCTATCTTGATGACCTGGTTGTTTTCTCTAAATCTGATGCAGAACATCTAACACACCTCAAACAAACTTTCGATAAATGTCGAAAATTTGGTTTGGCACTTAATCCCAAGAAATCCCATTTCACAATGAAATAAGGTAATCTCTTGATCATATAGTGTCTAGAGATGGAATCAAAATCGATCCAAAAAGGGTTGAGGTGATATATACTATAAATATTCCTAGAAATGTTAAAGAAATTCAGTCTTTTTTAGGAAAAATAAATTTATTGAGAAGATCCATCCCTAACTTTGCCGAAATCGTAAAATTGATTACAGATATGCTCAAGAAGAACAGTGAGGTGAAGTGGACAAATGAGGCCAAAGCGTCGTTTCAACGTATCAAGAGAGTAATAAGTGAAGCACCAGTTTTGGCAAGCCCAGATTACACAAAGGAGTTTTTGATTTTTTCTTTTGCCTCTTAACACACTATCGCGGATGTATTGTTACAAAAAAATGAGGAAGGTTTTGAGCAGCCTATTGAATTTTTTAGAAGAAGTCTCAGAGACACTGAGTTGAAATATGACATATTAGAAAAATAAGATTATGCAATGGTAAAATCTCTCAAGGATTTCAGAACTTACGTGTTGCACTCAAAGATCATTTCTTACATGCCTTCAAGTTCTGTTAAATATATACTGGTGCAGTCGGACAGTGACAGAAGAAGAGGTAGGTGGCTAGCTAAAATTCAGGAGTTTGACCTAGAATTCAAACCAACTAAAATTATCAAAGGTCAAGGTTTGGCCAAATTGCTAGCCGAATCAAATTTAAGAGCACTTGGGATAAATCAACTGTAAGAGAACGAGGGATTTTTAGAGATAGATGAGCTTGATGTCACTGCACCCACAACTGATATTCAAGACAAGTTCTCTACTTCAGTCTGGTATCGTGATATTGTTTCTTACCTACTGACCCTTCAATGTCCCAGTGAGTTAACCCCATCTAAAGCTAGGACACTGAAGTTACATGCTGTAAAATATTGTATCATAGATGGTAAATTATATTGGAAAGACCCCCTGGGTCTCTTGCTAAGCTACTTAGTTGATACCGAAACAGAAAGGGTTATAGATGAATTTCACGTCAAAGTGTATGGAGGACATCATGCTTGGTGAGAAACAACTTATAAAATCTTAAGAGATAGGTATTATTGGCCCAAATTATTCACAGAGATAAACACTAAAGTCTGAAATTGTATTCCTTGTCAGTTATTTACAGGCAAGTAGAAAGTCCCAATTTTACCTTTAGTTCCAGTCAAAACCGAAGCTCCATTTCAGCAATGGGGTCTCGATTTCATTGGATATATTCATCCACACTCCAGTGCTCAGCACAAGTGGATTCTAACTGCTACGGACTATTTCACTAAATGGGTGGAAGTTATTCCCACGAGAAATGCAATTGACTCGGTGGTAATCAGTTTTATAGAAGAAAATATTTTATCCAGGTTTGGTTGTCCCCAAAAGATAGTCACTGATAATGCACAAGAATTTAAGTCCATGGCCATGATAAGCTTTTGCCAAAAATATAATATCGTGCTAGGACACTCCATAGCTTACTATCCACAGGGTAATGGTCTAGTTGAATCATCTAATAAGAGTTTGATTACTGTAATTAAAAAGGTTTTGACTGGAAACAAGAAAGCATGGCATATCTATTTAAAATATGCTCTATGGGCTAACAATATAAGTACCAAAAGGTCAATTGGGATTTCCCCATTTCAGATGGTATATGGAACTGATGTCATTTTACCAATAAATATTGCTCTGCCAGTAATGAGGCTCTGGCAAGATTCAAATGAAGAACCCAACGACGTTACCAGGAGGATAAACCAGTTGATTGAAGTTCATCAAAATAGGGTCGAAGTAAATGAAAGGTTACAAAGATATCAGGATAATATGAAAGCCTTATTTGATCAAAAAGCTAAAGATAGAGAATTCCTCCCTGGTGATCTGGTTCTAAAATTTGAAGCCAGGAAAGAAGATGTTGGTAAACATGGAAAGTTTGATCCGATCTAGTCTAGCCCGTATAAGATTTCATCTTCTGAGGGAAAAAATGCTTTTTTGTAAGAAAATCTCGATGGAAACATTCTTAACACCCCTTTAAATGGGTGGCACCTTAAACACTTCATGCAGTAATGTGTTTATGAACCCTCATTGTATATACTGGTTTTTTTTCACGATTTCTTTATAGCTACATTTCCTTTGGTAATTTTCTATTTTGGTTGTAAATAAGATCTAATAAAATAAAATAAATATTTCTGATTTATGAGATTTCCTGACAATTATTATGCTATCTTATTTACAAGAAGGTTGTTGACGAACCAAGAGACTAAAGATACTAAAAGGTGATGTGCACAGATATTTATATTAAGTTCCTTCCAATGAAAAAGGTAATAAATAAATAAGTCTTTTTGGCTCGCAACACAAGAGCTACAAAGGTATGAAACTCTGCTCTAAAAATTCAGGTTAAATTGTCCTAAGAGGTACAAATGAACAAATCAGTAGTTCAATTGATGCTAATATTATCACTGAAGATATAAAAAAAAATGGGGGGGAACTTAAGGAAAGGTTATAAAATATAACTAAGAAAACCTTTAAGAACAATCATATGTGCAGCAGAAAATCTGACGCCCCTTACCTTTCCCTTAACCATGGTTAATCCTGCTCTTTGCCTAACCCTCGATGTTTTCTCATAAGTTTCTTGAGAAAATAAAGGTATTACTTTAGCTGTGGAAACTCTCAAACAAATCTTCAAAACTAGAATAGGTTGAGTTTATAGTTCTTTAATCTTAGCTGAACCAGAACTATGTCTAGGTTAATCCTAACTTCCTTAGCCTTTCTAACAGGAATAAACTGATTGTTTTTTCTCAAGGAAATTCCCTTAAAAAGATATCAGGAAGTTTCCCTTAAGATTTCCCCTCAAGCCAATGATGTTTAAAGTCCAGAAAGGAGACAAGCCCAGAGCTATTTATGTGAGTTGACAGTCCTCTGCTGTTAAAATTTCAAGCAAATATTCTCTTGAGTATATTACATACTGATTTATTTCCCCCACTTCATATTAAAATATATATATATATACAGACAGATGGTGAAAGGAAATTCAATATTTATTTCCCCCATCTATTCTAAAGAGATGAACAAAGGAAATTCATAATATGGATTGCCCTCATCTCGGCATTTAAATGCTAAAAAAAAAATGAAGTGGCAAAAGGAAATTCAATATGGGAAGTATGATAACTTCACCAGGGTACTGAACAGGCTCGCTGGCAGTGAAGCAATATCTCTATATCTGATAAGGATGCTATACATGAATTACAAGACGCTTTGGTAACTTTTCTTCTTTCAGCTAGATTTACATTATAGGCTTCTGGGATCCCCTAATTTGACACATTGAAATTACTTTACCTTGACACAAACAGAATTAGGTGAAACCTGGAAGAATGATTAATTTGGTTTCAATTATCTTACAAAAATCTGAGGACAGTTTCAAAAAAGGAAATCTATTGAGAACTTGACTCGAGATCATCGGATGTTTTATTTTTGAAGAGTTTTCAAAGTTAACGTTGAGATCCTGAAACCTTGTTTTGAGTTTTCTCCTAGTCTGTTTCACAAAGTTGAATTATTGACTCCATTTTCCCAATGAAGGCACTTGGTCTATATGTTCTTCTTGTCTCACAAGGAAACGAGATCCCTAGATGGAGCCTAATGTTGACACAAAGTTTAATCTTTCCTCTCTAAACCTGAAACTCTGTTATTTTCTAGTTATGGAGCCACTCTTAGTTCTAAAAAGGAATTAAAAGTCTTTCAAAATTTTCAGGTTTTAGGATTCAGCTATTCACGAAGTATGATTTTCAATTAACAACTCCAGAGTCTCGGTACCGAAATCCCGAAAAGGATTTATTTTAAAAGAAATAAAAAGAGAAGGGAATGTTTTAAAGTCTCGACGCACTTTCACAAAGTATCTTTTAATCGCGATTAATTAAAATATTAAACATAATCAACCAATCATTAAGCAGTTGTGATTCAGGTTTCATTGTATCAAAGTGTTATCAAAGTCTCGACTCTCGAACCCCCGATTCTCGAATTCTCGTAAAGTAAAAAATTAATCATTGATATCGATTAATTAAAAGGTTAATATAGGTGGTTATCACCTTAATTAATCCCATCACAATTTCGTGATTCGGGGTTTTCTTATGACATACCTCTTGGGGATGCGATCTTCGAAACTTCGAAATGCAAAATCGTGAAATTTTTTAAAAGCCTTAAACTAAATTAAGTTAGTTTTAAACAGGATTAATGATAATTAAACAAGTTTTTGCATTTTCACTTTTTCGGGAATCATTGGAAGATTTCCTTTTGAAGATCCAATTCGAAATCGCCGATATATGACAGTATCTTTAACGGACAAATGGATATATTTCTAACACAATTGCGTATCTCCAGGCATATCTTCCCCATTAAAACATTAAATTCTTCTCGCCTGCATCAGTACGCTCATTGTAAGATGAGTTAAAGGTTAATAAAGGTTCGGTATTTCAAATTTCATTCTTATCTTTCATAATCAGGAGTGAGTTTCATTCAGCATGACTTATACAATTTTTCTTTTGCAAACAGGTTTTCGTTCTAGCACGAACATTATGGCACCCAGAAAGGCACCCAAGAAAAGTGAAGAAGCAGCTGAAATCTCAAGCCCGGAGGGAGATGTCATATCTGATACTACACCTCATGTTATTGATTCAATCAAATCCTGGAGGAAATTTTTTGAGACCTTTGACTCTGAAATTAAGAATTTCCCCAATGATTCTGATAACAAACTCTAGGACATAGCAGAGTCTGAGATTCACAAGGTTGCTACATGCCCACAAGTGATGACTCATGCCATACTATGATATGATCAGTTGGGCCTTAGAGAAAACAAACGTGCAGATGCGGAGTATTTTAGACAACCAAGGGGTCGTCGTCGGCTCTTTCAGACCGGAACATATACAAGTAATGTACAAACTTTCTCTTAATTATAAATATATTTATAATAAATAATTTGTAAGTGAATTTCAAAGGAAAGAATGCACAGAGTCGGATCAAACATATCCCAGTATAATCAAATATTGGTGGGGATATCCAGCAAAATTCAGGGCCGATACTCATGGCGTTTATGCCACAGCTCCATTAAATGAGTACATGGTGTACGTAGCCCTAATGCTATGTAGACTTTTCAAGAATAAAATTCCCACCCATTTCCCTACATACTGGGTTCCCCTTTTACATGAAGTAGCCAAAGGCTACAGTTTCAATTGGAGCAACATTCTATCAAATAATATGGCTAAGGAGGTTATGGAGTATCAAATGGAAAAATCCAAAGGTCGACCTATAGCCTTTTACATGTCTGCATACATTATGGACACTATATGTTTCATGACTCCATTCCCCTTGATGAACTGGAGTTGGAACCCAACCTGCACTGAACCCATCCACGAGTATCACTCTAAGCTATGGGAGGAAAATGATAAAGATTCCTCTTACGAAATCTGTCATTTCGTAGTGATACCGATGCATCAAATGTTGTATGGCTACACACCCCCTTGTATTTCAGAATCAGTCATAGGAAACCTCAAGGTGGTTGTTGATTGGTTTATTGAGAATAATTTCTCCTATATCAGGGTTTTTGGATGCTCAATTCCTCCTCATGCACTTCTGAAATTCCTTCCTGACAGACTGGTGTGCAGGGAGGTAGCCTATCAGATAATAACAGGTGGCATTGAGATAGAACTGAAGACATCCCAAAAGAAGTTATAGCCAGCCTTCCCTATATAGATTGGGAAGTTTTCAATACTCAACTTGGGTCATTCCAAGGTTGAAGTTGCAGCAGTAGAGGAGGCCAAGTTGGTAGATCTCGAACACAGGAAACACGACCCTTATCAAATAGTGAGAAATCACTAGGCTCATTGCAGCATGAAAGTGTATGAACATGAAAAATCCCCTTCTGATGACGTGTTCAAAGGGGCCAGAACCTATGAAGAGGTGTTAGATAGGGTAAAAGCATTATCACCCGACTTGCATACTAGTTTTTTGACCTTCTAGAGACACAGGCGAAGTGGTTTACCAAAGTTACTGTAGGGAGAATCAACAACCCCTCCTCCAGCACAAGAAAATACTCCCCTGGTTTCGGACAAGAACTACAGGATAAAGAAAATACCAAGTAAAATCCACAGGAGACTAAAATGTCTTCGCAAAAAGCAGAAGTTCCACAGATAGAGAACCCAGGAACCAAAACAGAAAAAAGGTCTGAGACACCTCCCGAGTCTAGTAAATCGATTCCCCCTTCATCATCTACTATTCATACTGATATCCCCAAAACAACAGGGGAAACAAAATCTACAGAGATGGGTAGTCCCATTTCCTCCTTGACTCATTTACAGTCCACTTTTGGGCTCCCCCAGATGGAATTCATATATGCTAGTGACCTTACTCCTATCTCTAGAGATGAGATACCTCCCTCTGATTACTTTTTTAGTAAAAAGAGGAAGGTTGTGTCGATGCAGGAGATTCATCAGAGAGAAGTTGATATGGTAAAGAAGCACAGAGTGTTGATAGATGGACAGAACTTGGAGGAAGAATATTTCGCTACAGAGGTAGCGGGCTCCATGGGAGCTTTGACGACAACCAATCTATTCATTGTTGACAGTATGAGGACAATGCTGAAACAGAGTAATAACATGATAGTTTAGTTGCAAAACCAATTAAAAAATACTGAGAAAAATATTAGAGAAGAAATTAATAAAGGTCTGGAGAAAGCGAGAGTTGTTGACAAGCAGGAAATTCAATTGCTTAGGTCAAGTCTAGACGAGATAAACAAGAAGGTGGAGACGAGTCAAATGAAAGTTATCTAGAAAGAAGAACCGGTAAGGCAACTACAAGATAAATTGGATTGGACAGAAGGCTAGGTTATAGATTTGAAAGTTTTTCAGATCCATTCACTAGAGGTACATATGAAGATAGAAGCTGAGAAACAAAAATTGATCTCCAAAGTAGAGATTATTTAGAATTATTTTCAAGAAGTAAGTAAATCCTTTGATAACATTGTTTTGAAGGAAAGAGAAGCTAAAGTAGCAAGGTATACTTTTCAAAAGGCATTTGTATGTTCGGTAAATGAAGAGGTATCGAAAGCCCCAAAGTTATCTGTCACAGAGCAGATCATAGGCGATATCATGCTCAAAGTATGGGAAGCCAACATAGCCGAAAATAGGAAAATAGCCAGGGAAATCAAAGATGATTGCGAGGAGATCTTTGATTTGTTAGACAAAGGATCATTAGGTATTGGAAGAGACAATTTCATTGGTCTTCTAGGATAGATAAACATCATAAGACATTATTTGAACTTCAAAGAGAGATTGAACGAAATTTAGATGGAAATTTCACAACTAAAGGAATTGATGCCACCCTAATAGACAGGTGGCTAGTGAAGCCCAACTTAAAATTACAGTCCATTAAGTTTGTTGATAAAGGGTTTGAAGACCGGTTTCTGAAAATTCAAAGAAAGTTTTATCTATTCGAAGCGAAGGATATTCCAGAGTCTCCTAGAAGTTTTGTGCACTTTCTGGAAAAATGTGTTGAATGTATCGGATCAAAAGAAAGAGATAATTCAATAAAACAATGAAGAATCATTTTGAAAGTTTATATTATCGAGATAATAGAGAAATAAAGGAAGATCATGCAAACCGTTTATGTTTGCATTTTTGTAACTGATATCCCCTAGGAGTTAGGAAATCACCAACCGTCAAGAATTGGCAACTTTGTATAAATACAATTTCATAAGAGTAAGAGAGGGTTTTTTTCTGCGGGGATTGTAAGCAAGAAAGTAGATTTTCATTTGTCAGAATTAATACGAATGCAGATTGAAGATTCCAAATATTATCGAGTCTGAGTTATGTGCTCCTCTGTTGTTTCATGTTTTTCATATATATCTTTGATGAATGCTTAGCTGCAATTTAGTACAACCCCTATTGTGGTGATTAATTATTTTAGTCATCTAATCGTTTACAACTTTTCCTCTGTATCGACTATCAGCAGGTACAATACCTATAAACGTATTAGGTTTCAATATCATATGCTTCATCAAAGTTTTCCTGTCTATTTTCTTCTTCTGTCACAAAGTGAGATTCCTCTTTAATTGATGCCTCACATTGTTCAACATCTCTATGTTTTTCTTTCATTTCATGCATATTTTATTTTTCAAATTTAACTCAGATACAGGAAACGGCCTTTAATTGTTCTATATGATTAATTCAACTTTTTGACATTCTTCTTACATATTTCAAAACAGAAATAGCAAACTTTGAAAACAAATAAATTGATCTTTTAAAACTTTATCCCTCATGACTGTACCCGTTACGAGATAGCCCAATATAGAGCCTGGCCTATCAGATCAAACAAGCATTTCTTTAAATTTATTTAACACCATCTTACAGACAGCCAGCAGCCAGTTTGAGTTAGAACGTTCATGGGCAGCAATTGAGAGAGATATTAGCATCCAGGAACACTGGGAAGCTCGTCAGAGATAGTTAAGAAACCAACCATAGCTTACCCTTTATAAAACCAACACATTTTATCCCTTAACTCTCTCTATTTTTTTTGGATGCCTTGACGATATACTTTAAAGCCTTAAAGTATAAACTTAGGAACAACAGGTTAAGTGACCTAGAAATGGGTTAACTGACCTAGAGGATGAAAGTATAAATAAGATAGCTATGGTCTCTTGTAGAACATCCTTTTTGTGGATCAAATGGAGAGCTTCTTGTGAGAGCATCTTATTGGTGTGGATCTCTTGAGCATGATTGAAGATCTATTCTGAGGAAGAGAGAGAGAGGAGGATCTCATGGATGCATCAAAGTTTCGGCAATGTCGAAGATCTTGACGGAAAAATTCTCGGATTCATAGAAAACCCTATTTTTGGATGCATACGTGGGTTGTCTATGTATAGGGTGTATATACATTGAAGGTATACATGGGATATATTTGTATAGGGAGAGTATGTACATGGGATGACTATGTACAGGGAGTGTATAGTGGATATAGTGGATAAAATGATGGAGATTTGTGTTTGAGCTAGTGTCAAGCTCTTGGATGAGGAGGCAGGTTCCAGATCTGCATTCTATGGGCTTAGATCTATCATTGAGACACTAGTATGGTTACATTATTGTCTTGATGGATACTATTGTTTGATGTGTTGTGAATTCTTAGGGAATTCTTCGTATGGCTTCTATGATGTGGTTCAGTTTGGTTGATTTGGTTGATGGAGTGAGAAGTACTCTTTTGATTCAGTGGTGACATGATTGTTATGGTATACTAGTCATTTATACATGATTGATATAGAATTCATATTGATTTGTTGTGGAGTATGAGCAAGCTATTGGAGAGCTTGGATGTGTTGTGACTAGTTGGTGGTCAGATTGGAAAGTCAGAGACAGAAGAGAATGATATATTGATTGCATAGAATCTGAGTTGATCTTGAAGGACAATCCCTAACATCTCAGAAGGTATACGCAGATTGTTTTATACACTAGTCGCATGCATACGCGAGTTGTAGTGAGCTAGGGCGCATGCACATGTTGGCTTCACTACTGACAGGTAGTGTACCTATTGACAGATTGATATTTGTTGATGATTGTTGCCTCATCTCATTTGGTGTTGAGGGTGTAAGTTGAGTCTTGCATTATAGAGCTAGTGCTCTTGTAGAGTTTTACTCTATTCAGTTGTTGTTGATAAACCCCCATATTGTTGTCCATAATAAAAAGAAAAATTGTGCATACATCTTGTGTTCTTTGTGTTTCTTGTGATGATGACTTGTTGATGATATATTGTTGATATATGTTCACATCTAACTGGTTATAAATGACAACAATGGGTACTGAGTAAATGTTGAATGTTAACTAAGGAGTTTTGTGTAAGAGGGATTTTTGGGTAAAAGAGCCACACACTCATTCACCCACCCTCTAAGTGTGGTAGGTGTGTCCAACAATTGGTATCAGAGCAAGCCTTCACTACAAGCCTTAACAAGCTTGAAGGAGATCCATAGACACACAAATGGATGATGAAGTTCTAATCCTTGATGAGGAAAACTATTCTACTTGGAGAATAAATATGAGATTACATTTGAATACAATGGGAGAAACTATTTGGAAGGCAGTCATTGATGGATCAGTTTCATTGAAGAACAAGTCAAAGTTTGTAGCTCAAAGAGAAGGAAAGAAGAATGATTCATTAGCTCTCAAGACCATTCTTAGTGAACTCTCAAGCCCTATCAAAGAGAGCATGGGACAATGCACTTCCACCAAGGATCTATGGCTAAATCTAGAGGAAACATATCAAAGCAAGAAGGAGAAAGAATATATTGGAGATCACTCCATCAAGATCACTAAAGGTAAAGAATCTCCAAAAACTCTTGAATGCATTATTTCTAAATGTGATTTTGAAAACATTTCAAGTGAAGATAAAGAATCAAGTGATGATAGCACAAAGGAAGATCT
>SNQJ01S0046335.1:13188-55628 GCA_010110895.2 Picea sitchensis
ACAGGATAAGATAAAAGAGTAGCACCGAAGATAGATCGAGCCATCGATCTAAGAACATGATCAATGAACAACATTTGGTTCATGTCTAAAGTTGCAATGAGGTTATTGTTCGGGGAATCTCACTTCGGAACAATTGGGAACTTGAAAGTCGAATTACCCGAAGCCCGAAATCCGAAATGAATAAGGACCATTGGATCTAGAGAAAATGTGATGACCGTTAGATCAGGGATAACCACGTCAGTAGAACACGTCTACAAGGACACATTGGAAGACCACATCAACAAGGACATGTGGTAGACCATGTCAGTAGACCACATCTACAAGGACACATGGCAGACCACATCAGAATACCACGTCAGCAGACCACGTCTACAAGGACATGTTGAAGACCACGTCAGCAAACCATATCTACAAGGACATGTGGCAGACCACGTTAGCAAGGACATGTGGTAGACCATGTTAGAAAACCATGTCAACAAATACACATGGCATAATTAGATGGTGACAAGTGTCAAGAGGAAATTGGATCATGCCATGTCAACAAGTGACGTAAGAAAGTTACGTCACTCCGAGAGATTTACTTCGGGAGTTTTACCACCGATGAATGTCAAAAGTCCCGAAGTCCTAAAGGATGAAGGTCCGAAGACTCTCTTAATCGTCGATCTGAGACACATTTCGAGAGTTAGGATAACCGTTATATCCAGGAGAAGAAAATGTGTCAGATGAGGAGATATGTGTCATCAAGACTATGTCAGCAAGGACACATGGCGTAATTAGACAATGACAAATGTTAAGTCGTATCGACATTTCAGTTACGTGAAAACCATGAATCTGAGTGACATGTGGCAGCTACTCAGCTTGTGACCCGTCATCTAGTGACGTAAGTAAGTTACATCACTACAGGAGTTTTACTTCGGGATTTTTACCACCAGCACTTGCCCAAAGTCCCAAAGTCCTGAATGTCAAAGTCACAAAGTGGACACGAGATGTCCTATCCGAAGATCACTTTGGGAGAATTCTTGACCGTGATCTACTACAGTGGAAGGATAGTGTAAGTGGACATATTAACCAACAGTAATCGGTCTCCACCACTTATGACTTACTCAGCAGGTGATTACTCCGGAGGAAAATGGAGCAACGATTAGCCTAAAGTCCTGAAGTCTCGAACATCGAAGTTCCAAAGTGGACATAAATCGTTTGATCTAAAGATCACTTCGGGAGTATTCTCAACTGTTGATCATACTATAGTGAAAGTTGAGACATGAGAATTATGAAGTCCGGAGATGCGAAAGGATCGCAGTTGTTGATCTGATAGGGACACACGTCAGTGGATTTTCATCTCCAGAAGATTGACATACGGAAGAAACAAGAGTTTGAGAATTGAAAGTCTTGAAGGTTGGACTCGTGGAGGAGATCCTGATTGTTGATTGAGAATGATAGGTGTCCACAAATCATTGACTCCAGAATATTAGCGTACAAAGATTTGAAAGGGAGAAGTCTAGAAGTCTCGACAATCGTCCATCTCATCGGGAGATCAAATCATGACCGTTAAATTGATAAGAGTTCGTCTCACCTAACATCTAAATAATGCCATTGGTCATATGGTAAATATATTTAAAAGGAAGAATGTAATGTGTCTCTTAAATTAATAAGCCTATGGTTCTATGCCTATGATCATATGAACTTGGTTTGAAGGAAGTGCCTCATCCAAACTTAATTCGACAGAGAGTTAACACCAAAACATTATAGAGAATCGATAAGATCTATTGGTGAACTGAGAACGCAACAGAAACATGAGTACGATCTAAATGAGTCGATCCATGTATGTGATCAACTCATGAGGACAAATAAATCGATACATAGTCATGATTAAAAGAGAGTTAAATCATGAAATCATGAATAAAGAATAAAAAGGAAAAATGATATTAATTAAAGTTTAAAGATTATCATTTTAAATGAAAAGGTCCAATGGTTCAAATATCAAAAGACACAATGCTTCAAATTCACACCAGTTGGAAGACTATATAAACAAGAAAGAATGGTGAGAAGAAGTAGTAGTTGAATTTGTTGAAGTATATATATTTATATATAATGAATAGAATGAAAGTTCATTCTATCATGTTGGTGTCTGGTTACAAGTTGGGTCTTGTATGATGATTGGATTCCTCACGTCTCAGTTGGATCTGAGATCAACAAGCCAGGACTTGTTATGAGGGTTGGATTCCTCATTTCTCAGTTGGATCTGAGAACTACAAGTTGGGTCTTGTAACAAAGAGTTGGGTCTCTCATAATTGTATGAAGATGATATTCAAAGATTTATCTTATGTATTCATTCAAGTTATTTAATAAATAAAATATTTATTCTTTTATATATATTGTTTGAGAAAATGAAATAAATATTTGTTGTTCAGTTAATTTGTGAAAAGTGGAAAAATGTCCAAATTTTTGTGACACTGATTCACCTCCCCCCCTCTCAGTTTCAAGTACTCATTTTCAACACCCTTAACACTAAAAATCCTAAATCCTATAATCTATTCACAACCCATATTCCCCCAGACACCTAGCTTAAATAAACCCTATCCTCTGTAACCCCATACCCACTAATTATCATAACCCCTGGCCCTTATAACATTGGTCATCCTTAAATATTTTACTTTTAATTATATTATCTTTAAACCATAAAACTGTATAACCCTTACTCTAATAACCCGTATACCCTATAACCTATATGCTTTATAAACCCCAAACATATCCCATAAAACCCTTCTTAACCTAGAAACATAAACCTAATAACCATAGTACTTTATAAACCCTAATAATATATATTTTTTATAAAACCTAATCAATATAACCCTTATACATTTAACACTTATAAACCATAACCTATGAAATCCCTAAACCATAGTATTGTTGTCGCATATAAACCCTAAACTGTATAACCCTTATCATGTTTATACCATATAAACCCTTATTAACCTAAACATACAAAAACAATAACCTTAAAACTTTATAATTATTAATTTATAATTCTTATGAAACTTAACCATGATAATCGTTATATCCCTTAACCCTTGCAACATGAAACCCTTGACATACCCACACCCCTAATATTCTTATAAATCCTAAATAATAAACCATATAACCCACAATCTATTGGATAGTGGAAGCATAAACTCAAATAGATTTAATGGAAAATAACAAAAAACAACAACAATCACACAATGAACACAATGATTTACGTGGTAAAACCATTTAAAGGGAAACATCCATGGGGTAATGATAATATATATTCGTATTGTTCAAGGGATAATTACAACAACCAAAACAAATGCTTACAATTATCTCTCACACTCATCCCCCTTGCCTCTACGGACTTACATAGATATATAACATTTCTCCCATAGTTACATAAAACTGATCAATTAAATGTGCTCCTAGCCATATTCCATTTTTAGTTGATTTGTTTCAATTGAAGGAAAAATAATAGGAGCCATGAAATCTACCCATATCCAAATCTGTGGGAAATTAGTTGTCAACATTTCAACAATCTCCACATTGACAACAATTTACCTAGATATCATGCCCAAATTTATTCATCACCTTTCCTGCAAACCAAGCGAAGCCATGCACCATCACAACTTCTCTAACAATACTGGTTTCATGAACATGTCTGCACAATTTTCTTGTGTATGGACCTTTTCCATAGTCAGTCTACCTTCATCAATAACTTGTCTTACAAAATGGGTTTAATAGAAATATCTTTTGTCCTACTGTGATAAGTTGGATTTCTAGCCAAATGAATAGCACTTTGACTATCGTAGAATACTTTCACCTTGTCCTGCGTCCTTCCAAACTCACCCAGAAAACATTTTAACCAAATTTCCTCCTTGCAATCATGTGAGGCAACTATATATTTTGTCTCGGTAGTGGATAAAGAAACTATGTTTTGAAGCTTTGACATCCAACTAACAGGTCCACCTGCAAGAGTAAAGACATATCCTGAAGTGGATCTCCTTTTGTCCAAGTCACCTACAAAATATGAATCGAAAAAACCACATACTAAATCATTGTAGCCATTATAGGAGATACAATAATTATGTGTGCCCCTAAGATACTGAAGCACCCATTTCATTGCTTCCCGATGTTGTTTACCTAGATTTTCCATGTATCTACTAACAACACCAACTACATGTGAAATATCTGTCCTAGTACTTATGATTGCATACATCAAACTCCCTAATGCATTAGCATATGGTACACAAGACATATACTCCTTTACTTCATCATTACTAGGACATAAACTTGAAGAAAACTTGAAATGGGAAGGTAAAGGGATTTTTACTGGTTTCACATTATTCATTATGAACCTCATAAGTATTTTCTCCACAAACTTTTGTTGTCATAACCACAACTTACCAATTTTATTTTGTTTGTGTATCTCAATGCCCAAGATTTGTTTTTCTTCTCCTAGATCCTTCATATCAAAATTCCTAGCCAACTGAGCCTTTAAACTGTTGATTTCAACCATGCTTTTTCTTTGTACAAGCATATTGTTAATATATAACACCAAAATAATGAATATGTCATTTTCAAACTTTTTAAAGTAAACACAATGATCATACTCACTTCTTGTAAAATTGTGGCTCACCATGAAAAAATCAAACTTCTTGTACTATTGTTTGGGAGGATGCTTTAGGTCATACAATGACTTCTTGAGTTTGCAAACAAACCTTTTATTGTGATTTTGAACAAACCCTTATGGTTGTTCCATATATATTTCCTCATCCAAATCTCCATGTAAAAATGTTGTTTTAACATATAGCTACTTTAACTCTAGATCAAGTAAAGAAACTAGTGCTAACACAACATGAATTGAAACAAGCTTAACGACTAGTGAAAAAATTTCATGGAAATCAATACATTCCTTTAGAGAATACCCTTTTTCTACCAGTCTTTCTTTGTACTTTTGAACTATATCATCAACACCTTTCTTCAATTTGTAAACCCACTTACAACCAACAACCTTCATGTCCTTTGGAAGTTCTTCCAGGTCCCATGTTTTATTCCTCTCTAAGGCATCCATTTCTTCTTTCATTGCTACTTTCCATTTAGAACTATCATATACCTCCATACCCTCCTGATAACAACTACGTTCTCCATAATTAAAAATCAAAGCAACTGATGAAGCATAATCTTCATACCTCTTAGGAAAATTTCTAACCCATGTAGATCTCCGTAGAGAATGTTGCGACATTTCCTCAATTTCCTAGAATTTTTTTGTATCCTTATCTTCTTCTACAGGAGTTTCTTCATGCTCCTCCTCTCCCATAGATGATCGAGTCTCCAACTGAATTTGTTGAATTTTTGTTACTTATGCCTATTTCATTTTAACATCTACATCTGATTTTATGAGTGAAAATTCATCAAGTAAAACATCTATGTTAATGATGATTTTGTAGGCAGTAGGATCCCACAATCCATATTCCTTAACTCCATCACCATACCCAAAAAAGATAAGCCTTTTTTATTTGGGATCTAACTTAGAGCGTTGATCCTTAGGAATAAGAGCATAGGTTTCACAACCAAAATTTCAAAGATTTGAATAATCACAATGGGTGACATGTCCATACCTCTTCTAGAATATTATAGTTTATTGTAGTTGATGGTGACCGATTTACCAGATAGCATGTTGTAAGAACTACTTTTTCCCACAATTCCTGATGCACCTTGGAATTAGTGATCATGCTCCTTGCTCTCTCTATAAGAGTCATATTCATGCATTCAACAACACCATTTTGTTGAGGAGTATAAATCGTGGTTTTATGCCTTTCGATCCCAAATTCCTTGAAACAATTTTCAAATTCCAAGGATGTAAACTCACCTCCATTATCAGTTCTCAAACCTTTGATTGGCTTACCAATTCTCTTTTCAACCAAAGCTCTAAATTGTTTAAAAGAATTAAATACATCAACTTTTCTTTTTAGTAAATAGATCCACACCTTTTTAGAGTAATTATCTATAAATGTTACAAAATATGACGATCCTCCAAAAGAAACTTTAGGAGATGGTACCCAAACATCTGAATGGATATAATCAAGGATACCTTTACTAATATGTCTTCATGTTTTAAACTTCTCCCTACACTTTTTTTGCCATAAATACAATGCTTACGTAAATTCAAATTCATAGATTTTAAGCTTGGAAGTAACTTATGGTCTACTAGTACCTTAAGCCATTTCTCTCTCATATGAACCAAGTGTTGATGCCATAAATGAGTAGAGTCACTTTCACCTTCAAATACTACTTCTTCTAGATTTATTTCAGTTCTTCCTTTTAGCTGATAAAGATTGTCGATTCTTTTAGCCTTCATAACTACCTATATGCCCTTGGACACCTTCAATACTCTGCCTTGAACTGTACATTTATAACCATTAGAGTCTAGAAATCCTAAAGATATTAAGTTCTTTCTAATTTTAGGTACACACCTCACCTTTGTTAGTGTTCTTATAGTTCCATCCTACATTTTAACCCTGATGCTACCAACCCCAATAATTTTGCAAGAAAAATCATTTCCCATAAAAACAACACTGTCATCAATAGATTTGTAAGTTGAGAACCAATTTATATGAAGACACATATGATGGGAAGAACCAGAGTCTATCAACCAATCCTGATGATGTTGTGAAACATTAAAAGTAGAAAAGTAGATAATACCTCATCAACCATACCTGAACTTGTTTCAGCTGAATTAGCTTCCTTTGTGGAGTCCTCTTTGGATTCTTGTTGTCTTTTCCAACAATCCTTCTTGTGATGCCCTGATTTGTTACAATACCAACATTTTAACTTACTCTTCTTTCCTTTTGACTTAGATCTTGATGTACCTCTTAGATTCTGCCCTCTTTCTTTAGATCGACCTCTAGACACCATTGCTTCTGATGTTGAGGTTTCTAGACTTGATTTCCTCCATGTTTTTTCAAACAACAAAGCTCCCACAATAGTATCATAATCAAGAACATCTATAGTGCTTAATATAATAAAGGTGACTAAATAATCCCAAGACTCAATAAATGAACACAATAGCATGACTGCCTTATATTCATCTTCGAATTTTACCTCCATACTAGTCAAATGACATGTAAGAGTATTGAAAGTATTTGAATGATCAACATTTTTTGTACCTTCTTTCATTCAAAAATTGTACAATTTCCTCTTCAAGTAGATTATGTTCATCAAGGATTTCATCATATAAAGGCTTTCCATATTGCTCCATAAGCTTGTTGTTGTTTCCACTCCAACAATGTTAAACAAAACTTCATCTACCAGACACAGATAAATGGTACTGAGAGTTTTTGAATCTAGATCTTCTCAATCCTCGTATGACATACCTACAGGTTTCTTTGACTTTCCCAACAATGCCTTTTGTGATCCTTGTTGCACAAGCAAATCCTGTATGTTGAACTTCCAAAGCTCAAAGTTATTTTTATTGTTGAATTTCTCTACCTCAAACTTTGAACTCTATACTGTTTCCATTAATAACAAACTCCCAAACCACAACTTATAAAAATAAGATTTTTAATATGGAGAAACAATAATATAGTTTCAATATTAAACACCAAAAAAAAATATTATTTAAAAATATTTAAATCATAAATATATATATATATAAACCTTGAAACCTTTTTACTAAAACACGTCCCCCTCAAATACTTTTATTAGAAAGCCCTCCCATTTATTCATAAAAGGTGATCTTTATAAGATATATATCCACCCATTTATAAAAGCAATCCTTAATAAAATATATCTTGTGCTTTATGAAATAAATGCCAGCTTTCATACCACGAATTTCCACAGTAATCGCACCCTCCAATTATCGCGCCACCCACTAAGTGTGAGGAGCGATGAGAATAAAATTATCGCCTTTATCGCACCTCCAACATACATGTCTTGGGGAGCGATGATCCAACAGTTACAAAAAACTGGACAATTTAATATGCACCTATCCATTATCTTCTACCATATAACTAAGGGATATTAACCCTATTAATCCAAATTCATATAAGTATTAACTCTTAACCCTTATAAAAAAATAATCCTTATAATTTTTATAAACATTATAAGATAACTTCTATAATCATTAATCCCCAACCCATAATCCCTATAACCTTTAACCCACATATCACATATAAACTATTATATATTTCAACCTTGATTTTTAAAACCTTAAACCACTATCTTCAATAACCCCAAATACATATAACACCTTATCCTAATAACCAATATAAAACATATAACCCCTTATCCTAATACCACATATAAAACTTACTTGAATAACTTCCAAACCTTGTAAAATTCATAATTCATATAGCCTATGTAAACATGCATAAAATTCATAACCATTATAATCCCCAACCCCTAAATATATTTACTCTTATATCCTTGGAACCAATATAACTTCTATAACTCTACACCCCTATATCCCTTAACCAATTATTTCTATATCCTTTAACCCCTATCCTAAAAACCCTAAAATAACCATATCATTTCTAAAAACTAAATCTTATATCCTTTTAACCCCTATCCTAAAAATCCTAAAATAACCATATAATTTCTAATAACTAAATCATATATCCTTTATCCTTCATAGCTAATCCTAATAACATTTAACAAATATCATATGTACCTTATAACCCATTTAATCCCTAACAAAAACTCCATGTAACCCCTATCTTTATAATCCCTAATTATATCTAACCTCTTTAGCACATAACCATTATAACACCCTAACTTCTAAAATTCCTAAAACTTACAATATAAAATTATTTTCCCTATCATTTTAGTCTTTAATTACTATAATCCCTATAAAACTTATAATGACTTCCCTTATAAACCTTAACCCATGTTACCCCTTATACTTAACATTTATAATCATTATCAACCATATAACCATTAATCTATTTAACCTATTTTATAATGAGAAACTAATTTTTTACATGCAGTATACATGGAATTAAGCTTAATAGACCCTCACACACATAAGTGAATAATAGGGTTCATTGGTACCATATATGTTCCATATAGTAGTTTTCCTAAGGGATGTATTAACAATATTCAATATAATAAATAGACACATTCGGCAAGGCCCACATAAGGAATTATGAGCATGTCTACTAGGATGTTAACCTAGGGCATTGTTAGAACAACAACTCCAAGGTGATACTAGATTGCATTATAAAAAATATAAACTTGAAGAGAATGGGGTTGAAATTTGTTCCACTTATGCATGCACAGTTCATGAGATCATTTGATATATTCCCTCTAGGTGAAACCACAAATTTAACCACTACCTCAAGTTGACAGCATGGCTCTAGGAAAAAGCTTCATGGTAATCAAACCTTGCCCACTAATAAAAAAATCATGTCCCTTAACCATTCAAGCCAACTACTTTATGATCAAATATGTATTTAAAATTTTATTTCCATAACCACTAACCCTCATAATCATTAATCCATATTACCCTAACCCATATCCACTGTAAACCCTATAACCCTATAAACCATGCCACCCTGAACACTTATAACCCACATCCATAAAAATTTATAACCCCTAACCTATATCAATCATATCCTATAGGTCCTCACCCCTATAGCTATAACCCTTATCTCCTATAGTCCCTAATTCATATCGTTTATAAAACATAAACATTATAACATATATCACCATAACTCTTATAACCCATATTCTGTGTTCCCTATAGCATTATCACATAAGTCATATATAGCATTATCACATAAGTCATATAACCCCTAGTACCCACAAATACTAACACTTGACCTTTGTAACCCCTAATCCCTATAATACCTAACCACTAACCATTATCAAATATAACATGAATCCCTTACTATAACAAACTATTATAATTTATAGCCCTTATAAACCTTAACATATTTCCCTTCATTTCTAATCCAAATAATCAGTGACACCAAACCATGAAACCCTCCAAATTTAACCATTGATCCTAATAACCCCTTTCTAATATAACCACTAACTACAAAACCTATAACCACTTTATAATAATCAATATAAACCCTATCCCTAATCATTTTAATCCTTATAATATTTAATCCTTATAACCACTATCATAATCCCTATATACCTTAACCCCAATCCATTAAGCACAATAACCCCAAACAACTTGAATAACTAACCCTCAAGTATTATCCTTTCTATTCACTATATTGGACTATGTTGTCATTGATATCAAAGGATTGATGTCAAAATGTTTATGTCTTGTCATAGTGATATGTGTGTATCATTGATGTATTGATTGTTGTATTATGTTGTCATTGATGGCATTGATGTAAAAGGGTTGATGTCATAGTGATGTGTTTCCATTGATGTCAAGGTTTATAACAAAGGAAGTTGTATCATTGATTGATGTCATGGTTGATAGGAAGTACCAAATGGATGAACTCCAAAGTGGTCTCCTTATGGTGAAATCCCTCATGGGAAGATGCTTTGTGAAGTCCAAATGGTTAAATGGTTGAGAAATCCTAGATGTGTGGTTAAGGAACCCAAGTTTGGTTGAGGAATAATGTAATGAATATCAGTGAATTTACAAGTGAGACTATTCTATATGGATAGTACATGTTGTTCCATTTCCGGTGATATGTGGAGCGTCACATAACTCCTCACGGTTAGAGAGTTATGGCCATGTGAAGTTGGAGAACCCTCATGAGTTATCTAGAAGCCCCTAGAAGGTCAAAGAAGTAAAATTATTCTAGAAGCTCCTAGAAGAAGTTGACTAGTCAAAGTAAGTGAGTTAGTCATGGGTTAAGTGGTTGCAACAAGAAAACAATTAAAAATAAATTAGTTGCAACTAGAAGTGGATATTTTACTATTTGTGGATAAAGTGGTTGTAAGTGGAAAAAGTGGTTAGAAGTGGGTTAGCCCCAAAAGAAGAAAGTTGGTTAGATAATAACCCCTAGAGGAAACTAATTGGAGAAGTATAAATAAGAGAGAAAGGGTCCCTTATGGAAATAAATCTAGTGAGCATATTGAAGATCTATTTTTGGTGGAAGGTTCATTGCAGGTACTCATGGATGCATCAAACGTGACACAAGTCTAAGGAAGCAAGAAATTTTGACGGTGAAAGTTTCAGAGGTTCAAAAAACCTTAGTTTTATGAAGCTGTACGCGAGCTGCAGTGGGCCAGGATGCATACATACGTAGGCTGCAGAAATATAGGGCACATACAGACACATTATGAAGAGAGGAAAGGTCACGTACATATGGGAAGAGTCTTGAAATCTTGAGTAGATGTTGGTGCCACGTCCCTAAAGTCTGAATCAAGTTCCCATAATATAATTCTACAAGTTCATATCTGCTACAGAATTTTTGGTATGGTTATATGTTGTCTTGATTCTTAGATTTACTCATGGTATGGTGAATGATTGAAGCATTATGTGTATGGTTGTTGTGAGATCTGGATATGCTATATGTTGGTTGGTTGATTGAGTGAGAAACACTCTCATGTTTGGTATATCTCTCATATGGTTGAGGGATATCTATGTTATATGATGATGTATGCATGAGGGACATGCATAGGAATCTTGGTATGGTTTTTGTGTGAGTTGGTTATGGTATATGTTGGTTAGTTTCTTCAGTGAGCATCACCCTCATGTATGGTATAGTTCTAATATGGTTCCTATAACTCACACTCTTGAACTACTTGTAATTGGTTGAGGGATGTGTATGATGATGTATGTATGGCATAGGTTGGTTGCAAAGACTGGTTGGATGCAATGACAGGGTACTAGTGGATGTCATAGAGGCAGGAAAGTTTTAGAAGTGTAGAAGAATGGATGCCTTAGTTTTCTGAAGGTGTACACAGGATGACAAAGGGAAGGACACATACATACACATGCTACAATATAGGCAGGTCATGTACATACGTGGGTTGTAGGATAAAGAGGTCGCGTACCTGTTGGAAGATTGGTTTTTGTCTACAAGTAGGGTCTTGTACTTGGGGATTGGATTCATCACATCTCATTTGGTGATGAGATATGAAAGTTGAGTCTTGTATTAAGATTTGGTGCTCTTTTGTAGTTGTTTATCTTTTCAATTGGTGCTGATAAACCCTGAGATTGTAGTCTCCTGTAACATATAATACACAAGAAACTTACACATATATCTAGTGTTATTTGTGTTCATTATTGTGATGGTAGATAGTTCTTTATTGTTGATGTATGTTGTTGAGATATGTTTAAATGCAAGATACTAAGTGTGAATGTAAGTAATGAGTAAATGGTGATTTCTAACTAAAGTTTTGGAAGAGTTGTAAAAAGATCCCTACACTAATTCATCCCTGCCCTCTCAGTGTGGTCGGTGTGTCCAACAATTGGAATCAGACTAGGACTTCATCATAAGCCTTACAAGCTTGAAGGAGATCCATGGACACACAAATGGATGAACATGCAGATGAAGTTCCCTTCCTTGATGAGACAGATTAGTCGACATGGAGAATAGAAATGAAAGGGTATTTGAAGGAAAAAGGAGTAGGTGTTTGGAATACAGTTGTTGTTAGACCAGTTCCGTCAAAGAATCAGTGAAAATTTGCAGCAAAGAAGAACAATGCAGTAGAATTCAAGACCATCTTGAATGAACTTTCAGATTCCATTAAAGTAAACATAGAAAAATGTACATCTGCTAAGGACCTATGTATAAATCTAAAGAAGGCATATCAAGACACAGTGATCAATGAAGGAAAAGACTCTCCAAAATGTTTTGATTGCAATACTCCTGAATGAAATGAAGTTGAATTTTCTCCTACAAATGAAGAAGAAGATATAGATGTAGTTTGTGTAGAATCAACTAACAATTATATTATAGATGAAGATGAAGATTTTTTTAAGCTTAAAGATAAAATTATGAATGATTTAGAAGAAGTTAGCATGGAAATAGGGTATGGTTCAATTTATTTTGAGTATCTTGAAAAATACACTAAGGAAGTCCTATAAACGTACCCAAGGCTTACCATGACACTAAAGCAAATGCTCAAAGAACAAAAAGAAAGTAAAAAGACTCAATAAGAAGAAAAAGAAGAAGATATAAAAGACTAAAGAATGAAATAGTTAGTCAAGCAAAATAAAATAAGAAGGTATATGATGAGCTTAGAAAAATCCTTCAATTCAATGCCAATCTAAAGACCCAAATTGAAGAAGACAAAAGGATAGAGGAATTATTGAAGAATCAAGTAAATGAAAATGAATAATCATGCCATAAGTTGGAAGAAGAATTTGTTGATCTCAGAAAGAAAATGGAGAAGTAAAATACTCATATCAAGTTCATGAACGACTCAACAATCTTGGATGAAATCTTGAATAGTCAAAGATCA
This sequence comes from Picea sitchensis, assembly GCA_010110895.2. Classification (NCBI taxonomy): domain Eukaryota; kingdom Viridiplantae; phylum Streptophyta; class Pinopsida; order Pinales; family Pinaceae; genus Picea; species Picea sitchensis. The sequence continues at coordinate 26,581 of SNQJ01S0046335.1, forward strand.
CCAAATGATAAATCGGGTCTTGGGTACGACAAAGAAGTTGCACACCTTGAAGCTAGAAATTCTAAGAAACATGAGGTAAGTCCTTCATTATCAAAAAGTGGAAGCAAAGCTACAAGTCAAGAACCTACACAAAGAAAGGAAACTTTCAAAAGAACAGAGCAAGGAAGACACCAACAATCCATCTTTACACCTGATCAAAGCAAATTCAGAAGAGAAACACCTTCAAGGTGGACACCAAAGCAAAGGTATGAAATTTTTTTTCATGGTCACTACTTCTCATGTAATGAATATGGCCACAAAGCTTTGGATTGCAGACATTATGAAGGAAAGATGTTGGAAGACTCCATAACATCCTGAGATGTTGGAGATGTAATCAAATGGGACACATTGTTGCACATTGTCACACCATGAGATGTTACAGTTGTAGTGGTTTTGGCCACAAAGCTCATAATTGTTGGAATTCAAGGAGAAAATCAATGAGGAGTGCTTCACATAATATGGAAACAAAAGCACATGAAACTAGGAAGGAAGACAATGTTGAAAAGATGAAAGATCAAAGTTCAAGTTCTGAGAAGCTAGGACACTCTCATAAGTGGATGAAGAAGACTAAACAACCATAACATAATGGAAGCCATGAGGCAAGCTCAATGTTAGGGTCATAACCCACACATAGGTATAAAAATATATTCAGATGTAATAAAGGTCAATATTAATAAGGCCTTTCAATAAAATAGAATAAGGCGGACGTAAGAAGACCTAATAGAAGCTTCTGTTTCTAGAAGGATCTTCCTCTAGATGCTTCTTTTTAGTATAAATAGGAGTCGAGGGTATGAGAACCCTAGCTTGGATATTATTGTAATAGAGCTATGCTCAACTGGAGGTTTCCCCCTCGGAGAGGCCCGTGAACATTGCTTTCAGATTCAAAGTGTTATTTCTATTGTTATTCTTATATCATTTCAGTGTTATTGTGGTGAATGTTCTGGTTATATTGTTGTTATTTTGCCATTACTAGCATTTTATTTTTGTTCTGCATACATTTTATATCTGGTATATTACAAGTGGTATCAAAGCACTTTCCTCAGAAGAAAGTGTGGGTTAATTTTTTTTTTCAGGGTAGAGACATATTCTGGCATCTTTAAGCCACAAAGATCTATCATTAGGTGCATAAACCCACGGTTGAGGGATTCATACACGCAGGAAATACAAGTGGTACTTAAGCACACATCTGTTGGCCACCCTTGTAACCCCTGTTGGTACCCCTTCGAGTGGTAGCGCATCAGACAGAACCTGTGTACGGATCAGCCTAGATTACCTGAAACCCTCTTTAGATAAACTAATTGGCCGCCTGACTGTTATAGTTTCACCGAGAATAGCACTCGGGAAGATACTCTCTAGTACCTAGGTAGTTGGGTAGTATGGCTAAGGGTACGGTCTATCCTCCTTATTTAGTGCCTTGAGATATTGGGTCGATTACTACTGTTGGACCCTACACATATATCAAAGAGCTATAGCATAGGGTAAACCCTTGTTTGTAGAAACCTTGAATACCTAACCCTTGGGGACAGAAACATAAACAAATTAAAATAGACAAGATCTATTGTCACGCAACTGTGTTCGGGTTGCCATGTAAATAAACATTTATTTCTGGTTAAGCATTTGGGCATTTCCTCTTTGCAGTATTCTTCAGACTGTAAATTTGTTCACCATTATTTTAGACCTATTCCATTGGATTCATCTCTTCGCCCTTATCACATTCATCCATATAATTTTTTTGGCAAAATGTTTTTACCCCGCCCACCCCTTTTCAGTTCCTCCATCCTCATGGCCCATACTTGTAGCCAAGACTTGGAATCTCGCTTCAACACCTTGAAATTTGGTCTCATTGAGACCCAACAAGAAGTGAAACAACTCAGTGCCAATGTTGCCACCATCAATACAACCATGCAGTCCTCAATGGGCAAAATCAAACAAGACCTCACCACCCAGCTTGAATCAGTCTTTTTGACACTCTACACCAAATTGCATATCTATATAGATAACCCTTCCTCTTCCTCACCCCCACATACTGAAGGTGACCATTCCTCTCATTCCCATACCTTGCAGCTCTTCCCTCACCTCCACATACCGTTTTAATTCATTCCTCTCATTCCCATACCTTGCGTAACCATCACTTTCTAACGTGGACTCCACGCCTCTTCCATGGGTGGTGTGATGTGGACTAAATTTGATGGTTCGACCCCACTGGGTTGGGTAAACCCAAATGGAACATTACTTCTCTCTTTATATGTACGCGATGACTTGCCAACTCGGGTATTGTGTTCTCCATCTAGATCAAGAACGCTATAATGGTGGCAATGGAGAAAAATTGGCCAAGGGTATACACACACTTGTATAGAGTTTTTAAGAATGCTTTGGACACTCCAAAACCAAACCATTTGGGCCATTTGACAAAGCTAAAACAATTAGGAATAGTGGAAGACTTTATAGCTGACTTTGAGCACCTAGCTTTTAGAACAGGGTATGTCTCGATGCCCTTTTTCCTCGAGAGTGTTTTATCAGTGGCTTCAAGGATGAGATTCGTGTCCATTTCCTCATGGATCGGCCTGAGAGTGGGGTGGAGGATACCAAAAGAGATAAAGAATCAAAAAAGTTGTATCTTCTAAAAAATGCAAACCCTCCTTCATCCTTCACCCTAAAACAGTAAATCCCACTTCTCCCTCTCTCGGGCTTCCACTAAAGATCCAAAATTGACCCGCTGAAATGGTTGAACGCCAACTCAAAGGCCTTGCCGTAACTGGTGTGATGAAAAATATTTCTCCGGCCACAAGTGTAAAGAACAAAATCTTTTTATGGCCATCTCCGAGGAAATTTCGAAAGAAGATGAAGAAATCTCCCTCTATGTCCCACCACCGAATCCACCTATTATAACCCTCCTTCGTAATTCTCCCAGTGAACTGGGCCATTTCTAATGTTTCACCGGCTTCTCCACTTCCCAAATCCCTAAGATAATCGGTTATGACTAAGCATCGAAGTTGTCATCATTCTCATGATAGTGGTAACACCTATACTCTTATTCATCACAACATTGACCAAGAAACTCATTTATACATCCATGCCATCAATAATTTCCGAATCATGATTGGCTAAATGGTGGTTCCATGAAATGTGGAGGGAATTATGAAAATGCGTGTCTCCAACAGGATCACTCAATCTAAAATCCCATGTTTTCTATCGACATGGGAGGTTGTGACATTGTGTCGGTGTAGACCGCTAAGGACTCTTGGTCCCATTCTCATGGATTTTAAAGAATTAACCATGCACTACCTCAGAGGGGCCACCCAATATAAGTTCCAAGGTATCATCGCCGACTACCTGAGATCATTAGTTCCCATCACATGGAAAAGTCGCTCAAAAAGGGTCATTCTGGTGTTATAGCCCAACTCCATGCCATAAGAACAAAGACACCCTTGGTACCGCAAGACCTCTAAGCCATTCTTTCTAAACATCAATTGGTACTTTCCACTTCTAAAGGCTCCCTCCTCCTTCCCGGTGTTCATGATCATCATCTATCCCTTGTCCCGTGAAGCCTTCCTCCCAATATCCGGCTCAGGACTGGGCCAAATCTTTTCCCAAAAATGAAATTGAGAAAATGGTCCAGAACTCCTCTTAATGCGTGTGTTATCCACCCTAGTACGAGCCCCATTCGCCTCCCTCGCGGGTCATGGTCCCGAAGAAATAAGGTTATTGGTGCATGTGTCATGATTTTTTTTTGTGCCCTCAACAAACTTACTAATTCCTGTTATTGATGACCTCCTGAATGAATCTAGTGGTGCCCAATTTTTCACTAAATTGGATCTTCATTCCTAAGTACCACTAGATATCGTGATGAAAGAGGCAGAGCATCCCTAAGACTTCATTTAGAACTAATGAGGGCCACTAGGAGTTTTGGTCATGCCCTTTGAGTCTCAGGATGCCCTCCACCTTCCAAAGCCCAAGAATACCAGTTCGGCCCTTCTCCACCATTTTGTATTAGTTTTCTTTGATGATATCCCTCATAAAAAACCTAGACATATCGCCTTGCCTCATGTGGATCGAGTTCTCCATCTACTCTCAAAGAACCAATGTTTCCGGAATAGCCCAATGTGGGATTTTGGTGCCTCAAAAGTAGAATACTTGGGTCATAAGGTTGGAAAAGATGGCGCTGTGGTGGATCCTAAAAGATTGAAGCTGGCGTAAGACTAGCCTCACCCAAAGCCTCTTAAGAGCTTATGGATTTCTAGGCTTAACATGGTATTATAACAAGTTTGTTAAGAATTATGGAAGATTGCAACACCTCTCAATCGCCTCCTCAAAAAGAAATATTTCACTTGACTCCAAAGCAGCTTGCTCAAGCTTTTCAAACCTTAAACATGGCCATGTGCACCACTCCAAATTCTCTACTTTCCTAATTTCAAAGACCCTTTGTGTTGGAATGTGATTTCGTGGAAAGGAATTGGTGTTATCCTTATGCAAGAGGGTCGCACCTTTGGCTCCTTTACCAAGAAGCAACTATCTGAAAGAAATATGCGAAAATCCATCTATGAAAAGGAAATGTTGGCTATTCTCAAGATGCCATGGATATGTGGCATCCTGTCTATTGGGGCAACTGCTCCAAATTAAGACACCATCAAAGCCTCAAGTATTTTCTGAACAACGCATTTCCTCCCAGCAACAACAAAAAATGGGTGACTAAACTCTTTGATGATTACATCATTTTGTAAGGCAAGATAATGTGGTTATGGATGCACTTTACCAAAAGTATGAAGATGAAGGCTCCCTTTATTCTCTCTCCTTCATTATACCAAACTAGCTCCAAGCCATTCGCCAGGAAAGGCTACAAGACCCCAAAATTTCACATATAATTCAGCAACTACAGAACAAATCACAGGCTCCCCCAGGGTACTCAAGGCTTCAGGATGAGCTTTGATAAAAAGGCCACTTGTATTTAAGCAAACAATAAAATCTTAAATCCACAGTACTTTTTTGAGCTTCATGCTACACCCATAGTGTGGCACTCAAGGTTCACCAAACTCTATGATGTGGTCAAACGCTCCTCCTTTTATGGATGGTATGAAATAGACATTCGTAGAATTTTGTAGTTGAAATGAGATGTGTCAACCAAAGAACAAGAGAGAAACAAATAAATCAAGCATACACTACAAATGCCCTCGGGATTCCATCTGTTATTTGGAGGGATATCTCATGGATTTTATTACCTAATTTACACAAATTGGGAAATAAATCGGTCATCATGGTGGTTGTTGATCATTCTTCCCATACCATTTTCATACCTTCAACACCTATTTACAATGTCAACATCCACTGCGGGTTCAAATATTCATGGAACAGTCTTCAAGCTTCATGGCATGACAGACTCTATTGTTTCTGATCGAGAACCGACTTTCACAAGCAATTTTTGGCAAGAACTGCCTAAGATACAAGGCACATAATTGCATCCTCAAAGACAACTTATCATCCCTCGTGACTGGACAATAAACTGAAGTTGTCAACAAGGTTTGGAAACATATTTGAGGTGTTTTGGCCCCAAAAAGAAAAAAAAAAAAAAAGTGTTTTGCCTCAGAAAAGAAAAATCAGTGGGCTCAATGGTTACCCCTAGCTGAATGGTGGTGCAACACTTCATACCATACAACTACACACATGACTCCTTTTGAAGCGGTATATGGACTAAATCCACCTTCAGTTCTCTCATACTTACTGGGTGCCTCGAAGGTCCAGGCGGTTGACCTAACACTTACAGCTCGAGAGGCTATTCTTTGTACCCTCAATGAGAATTTGGTCATGGCACATAATTGCATGAAGAAACAAGCAGATCAAGGTCGCTCTAAACGTCAATTTGCAGAAGGGGATTAGGTGTTTCTTCGACTGCAACCTTACAAGCAAACTTCCCTCAAGGTCAAGCATTGTTAGAATCTAGCGCCCAAATTTTATGGTCCTTATACTGTGCTCAAGCATGAGGGACAAGCCGCCTATCAGTTAGCTTTACCTAGCCATTTGAAGCTACATCCTATTTTTCATGTTTCATGCTTAAAGAAGGTGATTGGAGCTAAGTGCCAAATTCAAACCAACCTTCCAGAGTTAGCTGAAGAAGGATCCATTTGGCTACAACTAGAAGAAGTTTTGGACCAGAGTGAGCATCACCTATGTCAGAGAACCATCAAGGAAGTGCTAGTCCAGTGGAAAGATACAACTCCAGCAGACGCCACTTGGGAACCAACTACCATTCTGCAACAATTTCCTCATCTCAAGCCTTGAGGAAAAAGTTGTTTTTAAGGGGGCGGACATGTTAGGGTCCTAACCTGCACATAGGTAGAACAATATATTTGAATGTGATAAAGGTCAATATTAATAAGGCCGTTCAATAAAATAGAATAAGGCGGATGTAAGAAGACCTAATAGAAGCTTCCTCTTCTAGAAGGATCTTCCTCTAGATGATTCCTTTTAGTATAAATATGAGTCGAGGCTATGAGAACCCTAGCTTGGATATTATTGTAATAGAGATCTTCTCAACTGGAGGTTTCCCACTCGAAGAGGCCCGTGAACATTGCTTTCATATTCAAAGTGCTATTTCTGTTGTTATTCTTATATCATTTCAATGTTATTGTGGTGAATGTTCTGGTTATATTGTTGTTATTCTGCCATTACTAGCATTTTATTTATGTTCCGCATACATTTTATATCTGGTATATTACACTCAAGCTTTACATTTTCTGAGGCATACACTGGCTCCTGTGAGAACAAACACATATATATGTGGTATGTCTGAAGAAAAGTCATGTACATACGCGAGTTGTATGTGATGAAGTTGCGTACATGTGGGAAAATACTCAAAAAGAGGGGTGTACATATGAGTTGCAACATGGTTTAATGATATAACTATGTTTTTGTAGGGTCTGAGATCGTATGCTTCATGTTTTCATGTTTGTATGTGTTTTTTATGAATGTATGGTGATAATATGTGGTTGAGTGTTGGATAATATGCTTGATTCCTATCATGGATGCATGGTACCAACCCTAGAGTATGGTTGATGCATTTTTTGTTAAGGAACAATGTTGGTTATGCTATGCATTTTATCAGTAAGGTGAGAGCACCTTGTTTATGAAGTACATCATGGGTGATGTAATACTAGCTAAAGGTATATCATTTATCTATTGAGGGACACTCTTGGTACAATTTTTTAGGTACTATTGGTTTCTTACTACTTATTGTAGTGAATGGTTTTGAGGTAGATCTGTTATAGTACCTGGATGGTACATATGTGAGCTCCATTGACATATCTTGTGATGTATTTTTAGAGGCATATTTGTTGGATGTCTTGGTGTATGTATTTGCCATATGGTTGAGCTACATATTAGGATAGGTAGTTTATGAGTTGATGAGGTGATGATGTTGTACATGATTGATGAGTCATATCTTGATGCATGATTGGTACAAACTTGATACATTATTTGAGGCACTTGCTACTTGTATCACTTGCACATGGTTTATGGATGATGTGGCATATGTGTATGGATATCTTGATTGTGGTTCATCTTGTTGAGGTTTGGTGCATGGTTGATTCACTTTCTATGGTACAAGTGGTGATACATGTTTGGTGCATGGTTGAGGCACTTGTTGATGATCTTGATATGTGCTTGGTATAATTTTGGCACATATTTTTGGCATATATACTTCGGTAATGAGATCTTATGGTATATTGTATGGTGTTGATGTACATGGTTGATGTGCATGATTGGCACATGATGTACATGATTGATGGTTTGTTCATGATTCACTATTCATTGTTGACATATCCTTTGCTTCATGGTTGATGCATGAGATAGTATGTATGATTGGAATACACTTGATGTATGGTGTGGAATGAGTTTAGATGTTTGATTCATGGACATATCCAAGGATCATCATAGGAAGAGAAGATCATTCTTGAGCAGTGGATCTATGTTTTGATTGAGAAACAACATTTGCAGCAGAAGCAGATTGCAGTGTAGCATCTTGTAGAGAATATAGGGGGAGACATAACCACAGGGGGAGTTATTCTTCTTCCCGTGATTGGTTACAGATGTATGATTCCATGTGGATATATGATAGAGATGATTGGAAACCATGTTACCATAATTTCATCAAAGTGATAACCCTTGTAAAAAGGGGAGAGATTCCTCATATGCATGGAGAGAATCCCGCATGCCAGTGCAACTAGGAGGGGCAGTCGTAGGGACAATTCTGTCAAGGGGAGAAGCCCCAAAGAGATATAACCTTTTCCATTGATGTCAAAGGGGGAGAGATAGACACATTGATGTGGAGAAATTAACATTGATGAGGAGCGATGACCACTTTGAGCATGAGAATTTCCATTTCTGAGTGTTGCCATCGATGATTGGTGTTGAAATCAATGTTGGTGTTTCCATCAATGCCAAAGGGGGAGATTATTGGACTATGTTGTCATTGATGTCAAAGGATTGATGTCAAAAGGTTGTTTTTTTGTCATAGTGATGTGCGTGTATCATTGATGTATTGATTATTGTATTATGTTGTCATTGGTGTAAAAGGGTTGATGTCATAGTGATGTGTTGTCATTGATGTAAAAGGGTTTATGTCACAGTGATGGGTTGTCATTGATGTCAAAGTTGATAGAAAAGGAAGTTGTATCATTGATTGATGGCATGGTTGATAGGAAGTACCAAATGGATGAAATCCAAAGTGGCCCTCTCATGGTGAAATCCCTCATGGGAAGACACTTTGTGAAGTCCAAATGGTTAAATGGTTGAGTAGTCCTAGATGTGTGGTCAAGGAAACCAAGTTTGGTTGAGGAATAATGTAATGAAGATCAACGAATTTACAAGTGAGACTATTCTAGATGGATATTACATGTCATGCCATTTCTGGTGATATGTGGAACGTCACATAACTCCTCATGGTTAGAGAGTTATGGCCATGTGAAGTTGGAGAACCCTCATGAGTTATCTAGAAGCCCCTAAAAGATCAAAGAAGTCAAATTATTTTAGAAGCACCTAGAAGAAGTTGACCAGTCAAAGTGGTTAGTCATGGGTTAAGTGGTTGCAACAAGAATACAATTAAAAATAAATTAGTTGCAACTAGAAGTGAATAGTTTACTATTTTTGGATAAAGTGGTTGTAAGTGGACAAAGTGGTTAGAAGTAGGTTAGCCCCAAAATAAGGAAGTTGGTTAGACAATAACCCCTAGAGGAAGCTAGTTGGAGAAGTATAAATAAGAGAACAAGGGTCTCTTATGATGATGAATCTTGTGAGCATATTGAAGATATATTTTTGGTGAAGGGTTTATTGAAGGTACTCTTGGATGCATCAAAATTTATGCAAGTCTGAGGATGCAAGGAATTTTGACAGTGAAAGTTTCAGAGGTTCAGAAAACCCTATTTTTATGAAGATGTACACGGACTGTAGTGGGCCAAGACGTGTACGTACGTGAGCTGTAGAAATCCAGGGTGCGTACACACATGGTTTGAAGAGAGGAAAGGATTCATACATATGTGAAGTGTCTCGGAAGCTTGAGTAGATGTTGGTGCCAGGTCTCTAAATTCTGAAGCAAGTTCCTAGGATATTAGTCTACAGGTTCATATATGTTACAAAAAATTTGGTATGGTTATATGTTGTCTTGATGCTTAGATTTACTCATGGTATGGTGAATTCTTGAAGCATTCTTTGTATGGTTGTTGTGAGATCTGGATATGGTATATGTTGGTTGGTTGATTGAGTGATAAACACTCTCATGTTTGGTATAGATCTGATATGGTTGAGGGATATCTATGTTATATGATGATGCATGCATGAGGTACATGCATAGGAATATTGGTATGGTTGTTCTGTGATCTTGTTATGGTATATGTTGGTCGGTTGTTTGAGTGAGCAACACTCTCATGTAGGGTACAATTCTGATATGGTTCCTATAGCTCACACCCTTGAGCTAATTGTACTTGGTTGAGGATGTGTATGATGATGTATGTATGGCACAGGTTGGTTGTAGTGACTGGTTGGATGCAGTGACAGGTTACTGGTGGATGTTACAGAGGCAGGAAAGTTTCAGAAGTGTAGAAGAATGGATGCCCTATTTTTCTGAAGGTGTACACAGCCTGATAGAGGGAAGGATGCGTACATACACATGTTGCAGTATAGGGAGATCATGCACATACGTGGGCTATAGTATAAACAGGTCGCGTACCTATTGACAGATTGGTTTATGTCTACAAGCAGGGTCTTATACTTGAGGGTTGTATTCCTCAAATCTCAGTTGGTGTTGAATCTCCAAGTTGAGTCTTGTATTTAGAGTTGGTACTATATTGGAGTTGTTTCTCTTTTCAATTGTTGTTGATGAAACCTATAGATTGTAGTCTCCTATAGCACATAATACAAAAATATTACACATATATTTGGTGTTCTTCGTGCTTATTATGTTGATGATTTATAGTTCTATGATATTGATGAATGTTGTTGATACATGCAAGTAGTTAAGTAAAAATGAATAATATGTTTGAAGGTGTTTCTAACTAAGTGTTGAAAGAAGTGTAAAAATATCCCTACATTGATTCACACCCCCTCTCAGTCTAGTCGGTGTGTCCAACACACTATCCCCAATAGCCCACAACCAATAAAACTTATAATCACTATAACCTCAACCCATAAAAACACTAAACACTATAACCTTTAACTCATTAACCTAATAATTCATAAATAGTATAATAATTACGCTTAATCAGTATAACCCTAACCACTATTTCAATTAGCCTTAATTACTATAACTCCAACCCTTAAATAATCAACCCATATACATTAAAAAAAACCTTTAACCCATAAAACTCCTTAACAATAAAGGTTATCCCTTATAAGTGATAAGCCTTGACCTCTCTAATTACTAATTCATTGAATTAATATACCCCTATAACCTCTAATAATATAATTGTTGTTGATAACCTCAATAAAACCTTATCTTGATTAATGTATCCCCCAATACCTATATGAACTTACCCATATAACCCTTAACTCTCTTCCTTTATAACCCCTAACGCCTAACTCTTATAACACTTATAAACCATAACCTATGTAACCCTTAACACTTAATTTCTATAACCCACATGATTGTTAATCCCTAATAAGTAACCCTTATATCCATAATTCCCAAATTATATTAAAATTTAAACCTTAACCACTTTAAATCATACCCCTAATCACTATAACCCTTTACTCCTATAATCATAAAACCCATACCCTTATAACCCATAATCCTTAAATCGTATAACCCATAATAATTATCTCCCAATACTTAACAACATTAACCTTATAACAACTAAACTCTAGAGCTACTATCATCACTCAAAATTAACCCCTATAACCATTGTATCTCCCATAATCCTAACCTTGGTCTTCATTTTCATCTAAACCCTAACCCTTCTAACACTTAGCACTTAAAACCCATAACCCCTAAAGCACATAACTAACTCTGATAACCCCTAATATATGACCATTAACTATTCTAATACATGATTTCTAACCATGATAAACACTACCCTTTATAACCAAAAAACTAAACCACTATACTTATATGAAAATTAGCCTCTATAATTGGCATAGTGCCTAACCCCTATAACATTTCAACCCTAATTCCTATCCCCTAACCCCTATAATCTATTTTCCTTATAATTAGTGATACTCTTAAACCCATGAATTCAAACAATAGATAAATTCCAAACCTTATATCCTCTAATGAATACAATTTAAATTTCATACCCTCTATATGTCATAATCCCTAAAACCCATAAACCATAACCCCTGTTCTATAAAACAACATTCTCGTTCTTGAAACCTTATCATGATTAATCCCTATAACTCATAACCCCCAACATCTAAAACTTATATTCTTCTATTCCTTATATCTTGACCCTTAAAACACTTAATATAAATAACCATTATAAAACCCAATGGTTATATCCTCTAATCCCTATAACTAGTATAACCCCTAACTCATATACCCCATAATTCCTTTTACATATTCCCTATGACCCTTGATCCATATGACCAACAATTTATAACCACCATAACCCCATAACCCTTAAAACTCATAAACCAAAAATCCTAAACATTATAACCCTAACTCTTTGTGAAGAGAGTCTTGGCATGGTTGGTGAAAAAACATTACTAATATATCCCCCATTAGGGTTCAATTCCCATTGGTGACATGCTTGTGCTGTGCTTGTGATCATCGTTGCATGCTAATGCACACAAAACATGGTTAGGGATAGGTGCAAGTCGTAGGTTCCTTTGAACAAATAGATGCCACCAACGCATGGCTATTTATCCAAATGGTGAACTGTGACTCTCAATATGTGATAATAGGAAGCTTATTAGAAAAATAAAAAATCATAACACTTATCACATCCATCACTTTTCTCCATTTACTCATAACCCTTCCAATTCATAACTAATAAACACTACACAAAATAAAATTTATAACCGTAACCCCTAACCCCATTTACTAATAAACTAAAACTTCTAAACATTGTAACCCTAACTCTTTATTAAGAGTGGCTTGGCATGGTTGGTGAAAACATGTTACTAACATATCCCCTAGTAGGGTTCAAGTCCCATTGATGACATCTTTGTGTTTGTGCTTGTGATTATCGATGCATGATAGTGCACACAAAAGGTGGTTAGGGCTAGGTGGAAGACCTGGGTGCCTTTGAACAAACATATACCACCAACTCATGACTAGTTATCCAAATGGTGAACTATGAATCTCAATCCATGATAATATGAATCTTATTAGAAAAATAAAAAACCCTAACACTTATCACATGCATCACTTTACTCCATTTACTCATAACCTTTTGAATGGTTAACCAATACACACTACAAAATATAAAATTTATAACCATAACCCCTAACCATGATATTCCTTATACTTTATAACCCCAACACATAGTTCTTATATCTCTTAACACTTATAACCCTTATCTTATGAACCTTATAAACAATAACACCTACGACATTTATCTCATAGCCTCTATAATCAATCAAATACCTAAACCAAATAACCCCTATTGGACATAGAAATAAATCCCAATRACACTTAATGCATATRTTCCCCATATTATATATCCCATATAACACCTAAATAATATAACACATAACTCTATTTTGTATAACCAAATAACCATTATAAACTTTATCCCTTCTAAATTCTAACTTTTATAAAAAATAACACCTAAACCCATWATCCTTATAAGATTTATCTTCTATCATCATGAATATCCCCTTTCCCATCTACTCCTAAATATTTAAACCAATATCCCCTTACCCATATAACCTATAAATAATATATATCCTATATCACATATCCCTTAAAATCTAACATCTATAACCCATAAACACTATAATCCCTAACCCATGTATCTCTTAATTCCTAACTCATATTACCCAAAATATCTTATATGTTTCAATCATAGTCCCAATTCCATAACCCTAATTACCCCATCCTATATAACCCATATCCCCCATTTTATATAATTCATAGAACCTTTAAACCTATATCCCTTAAGTTCTATGGAATTCAATTATTTTCCATTGTGATTCCTATAAATATTATATATCCCTATAACCCCTAAAATTTAAAACCCATATCCCCTTACCCTTCTAAAAAAACATAACATCTTACGTATAAATTCTATAACCCCTCTATCCTATAAATCCTACATAACCTCTATAACCCTTATAACCACTTATTCATAACCCATGTAATTGAAATTCCCCCTATAATGCTTATATATTAACATAACCCCTAATATAAAACCGTATAACCCCTAAACATATAACTTGTTATCCTTTCACCCTTAACTCCTCTAATCTTTAACACATATAAAGTTAGTCCCATATACATTATAACCTCTATAACTCATTTAACACTTAACAAGATAACTCATATAACCCCATCTATCCAAAATAATACATAACACCCGACCACTAATATTAATAACCTTTTAACTTATATCCCATAACCTCATAATACTATAATCACTAAACCTATAGTCCCTATACTTTAACAACCATTAAACCTCATCCCTAGCCCTTTTAATCCTTATAACATTCAAAACATATGACCCCTAAATACTAACTCATATAATCCATATATACCATGGTCATTATCCTTTTACTCCAAACCCTCACTCTAATTAGTGACATCCTTGTGCGTATGCTCATGGCCATCGTTGTGCACCAAAATAAAATAAAATATGGCTAGATGTAAGTCTTGGGTGCCTATGATGTAATATATAATCCCCACTTACGACTAGTTAGACAAAGGGTGACCTATGACACTCAATCCATGATAATAGAAATACTATTCAAAAAATTAAAAACCTTAACCCTTATCACACCTATCCATTTATCCCCTTTACTCATAACCATTTATATCACTAAGAAATAAACCTTAAAATAATATAAGACTTATAACCCTAACCCCTTTATGTGATAACCCCATATCATATATCCCTAACCCCTCACTCGTATATCTCTTAACACTTATATATGTTAACTCCTTTAAGTTCTATGTGTCCCTTAAACCCAACCCCTCACTCCTATAAACATTAACACTTAGTTTTTATGTAATATACTATTTATCCCTAAAAACCCTCAATTCCAAATCATATAACCCATAACATCCATAATCCTTAAACATGTATATTTTCTATTTTATAACAATATATCTCAAAACCCTATAAGTTGTATCACACCTAACCCTTATCTCCTATCCTCTATAATAACTAATCTTAGGCCTTATAACCTCTAACATTAACAATTTTTAACCATATAAACTTTGAACCCAAGTCCTCAATGCATATAAACCCTAATTGATAACATCATAATCCTTCATATTATTAAAACTTGATCCATATAATTATTAATTCACTTGATTTCTCACCCCTATAATAACGAAATATTATAGCCATTATTAACACTAATATTTATAACTCCTTATCAACATAATCTTTATCCTCTAATCCCAATTTACAATTACCTGTATAACTCTTAACCCTTATAACTTCAACAACTGTTTTGTATAACTCTTAACCCTTATAACTTCAACAACTGTTTTGTTTATAAATTATAACCCCTATATCCCCTAAAAATCATTTACTATAATCCATGTAACTATTAACCCCAATAAATAACCCCTACATCCCCATATACCTAATGGTTATAACCATGCTAAACCTTACTTTGAGCCCTAAAACCCCCTAATTTTACAATCACTATCCTCTTAAACTATAATCCCTAACCATGATATCCCATAAACCATAACTAATATAACCCTTAATCCTTAATTGATGCAGGAGCATCCTACCTCCCAAAATATTGTACATTTGATTAGGCCTAGGGGGTGTTTCACTTTCCTATGGATTTGGTTCCCTAAAAGAACTTTATTGTAATTTTCTAAGTTTTATAGGAGTTATAGAATGTGTGATTGGATTGTATTGTAATCGTATCTGCTTCTAAGAAGAGATCTCGAGAGTTGAGAGGAATTGAGAGATCTTAGGTTAATTGTAGATCTCATGAGGATTTGAGAATCCTAAATGTTAGGTTTGTTAGAAGATCTTGTGGATCTGAGAGGATCCTTAGGGAGTTGTTGAATAAATAGTGGATTTGAACCAGAAATGGTTTCAAAACCCTTTTGCATAAAATTGTAATCCTTGGAGGCATTCGAGGTTGGTCAGTGAAAGAGAAAATCAGACCAAGAGAGGTTGGCTAGAATAAGAGATCAAGCCACATGGAAATTGGCCATTTTAGAGAGAATTAGGACAAGGAAAGACAAGTAGGCCCATTGAGTTAAAATAAGGCTAGGAAACTCATTAGAATCCTTGTGTAAATCTATGTACAATGTATGTATGATTAATGAAATGAATACTCTATTTCAAGTATTATTGAGGAAATTTTTGTTTTTCATTGTGTGTGTAACCTATGTATAATTTATAATCGAGTAATTGCAGGTTTAGTTCATGTTGCTGGTTGGAAAGTCTTCGAACTGTCTATGTTAATGGGGTGTGTAGTTTCTTTTTATTAGAAATCCATATGGTTTTAGGTCCAACGTTGAGTTCGTGTGCAGGTTTCAATAAATGACTAATTCAATGATCATTGATCATTATAGGAACAATGATCCTCACTTGTTTAATATGAAGTAACCATGTGTAGTGGAAAATGAAGTAATCAATCCATCCAGAATTTGAAGGGAAGGTATAGGAGCCCTCAAATCATTCTATTGAAGAATGATGATTGTTGGACCATAAGCCGGCGCAATAGAGAAACTTTAAATCTCATTATAAAGTTTGGGATAATTTCAGTCGTCCATCCAATGGTTGATCAAGTCGTGAACATCGGATCGAGGTAGCATGAGCATAGCACATTGATTGAACATGACTTGTCGGATCAAATTCATGGAGAAAAGATCAAGGGATGATAGTTATTTCATGTCGTGAAGGTGCACGATACTTAACACAAGTTGACCTCCCGAAATATGAGCATGTGCGAGATTAGAAATCCACAAGTCGGTATAATATAAGGTGGATTTCAGGGGTCCCCTATCTCGAGATCTAAGTCAAGGGCCAACCCCCATAAATAATGTGGACCATCCATCTCTAAAGTAAATCTATGGTGGATAGTTAATCACCTTTTGGATTAGCGTGCAGTCATAACATTTGGTCATATTGTGGTTATATACAAGATAGGCACTAAGGAAAACAATTCTAAAGGATTAAGTACCTGGTTAACAAACCATTGGTCATAGACATTGGTCATATGGGGAAAGGATAAACTTCAGAAGACTATTGTTGGAGTAAACGTCGATATGGAGATTGATCAACGAGATAGGTATAAGTATAATGACTTAACAAAGGATTAGATAACGTAGAGGAAGCGAGGATCAATCGATTAATCCATGTCTATGATCGATAGAAATTTGAGATAAAGAAATTGATCCATGATGTGATTGATTGGTGAGGATGAATAAAAGTCATGAGATAGAAATTTAGTATCATATGTAATTGTAGAGGCTTCAGCAAGGGCCTAGGAATTTGAGCTAGCATAATCATACTCTGATAAAGATCCTTGGGTAGTCTAGTTACAACTCTTAGAGCATCATGTGTTTATTAAGGTTTCCTAACTGTGGGTTAGACCCGTGGAAGGTCATCACTAACCCTTATAACTTTCAAAATACTTAACCTTTGAATACATTGTTACCACTAAACCTTATCCCATATAAAACTCATCCTCTATATCTCATAATCCTTAATTGTTATGATCACCAATGTCTAACCCCTAACAAAATTTAAATCCTATAGCCCATAAATAATATAACCATGAACATTAACTCTTATAAACATTAACCACTAAACATTGATTACTATAATCCATATTTTCTAAAATTGTAAACCCTAACCCATGTAATGCCAACACTAATCCATCATATTCATATAACCCTAACCTAGATAACTCAAACCTTAACACTCATTTGGTTCATAACACATAAAACTATAATCCATAATCTCTTATCAATATAATACCTCACCCCTAATAATTATACCTTATTCCTTATACCATAACTACTATATAGTACCCCATATAACTAATATAAACCATTTAACCTCTAAACAACAACCTTATAAAACTTAACAATAATAATCCTTAAGTGTTATAACCATTTTAATCCTTAATTCATATTTTCGATAATCACTAAATTGTATAACCACAATTTTCTTTCCTCTAATTCCTATAATCTCTACAGTTTTGGTCCATATACAAAACCCCTAACCCTTATGAATGTCAATCCATATAATCCTTAATCTTTAGCTCCAATCCCCTAAAACCAAAAACCACTACAACACTTCATGTGCATATACCCTAATTTGTATAACCCGTAACTTGTAAAGAATACAACGCCTCACTTGATTTTGTCTAAATCATATAACCACTAAATATTCTAACTACTAAGAGATAACCCTTATAAACATTATCCCATATAAATTCTAACACTTATAGTCCATAATAGTTAAAACCCTAACCATTATAAGATCTAACCTCTATCATCCCCAATAACCCCTTACCCCTTATACTCCTAACCATTTAAAAACATAGCTCTTGATCCATATACCTCATAAACTATTGAATCGATTTATTGTATATCCATTAACCTCTAACCTTCAGAACCGCTAACCCTTATAATCCCTATCACCGATAACCCATAATTGCTAACCCATTTCCCCCTAAGTGACTTATGCTTTTAACCCCTTATCCCAAATCCTTATCCCTAATAATCCCCATCCTATATAATTTGTATCCTCCAATTCCTATAGATATTAACTCTGATAAATCTTAGCACATACAACCACTGAAATTTAAAATATCTAAACCCTATACCTCATATAACCATAAATCCTAACCATAACAACCCTGAAACCTTATATAATCTAACTTATAAACCTTGAATGTGTGATATTTATCCCTTATCCCTTAAAACCATTTATAACCATAGCTCCTATCTTTATTATCAATTCTAATCATTAATCCATATCAACTATAACCCTTATAATACCTATATTTCTTAACCTTTTATCCTTGTAATGCTTAACTCATAGATCCTAAAACACACAATCCTTATCTCATACAATTGATAATCCTTATAATTTCTAGGACTTATAACACCTATCCATGTTATCACCATATCAACCTTAATGCTTAATCCCTATCACACATAACTCCCACAATTTCTCAAACCTATACAAATTGACCAATAATTAATATAATTTATATCCCCTATAAACACTAACATGTACAATACATAACATCTTAAAACCTCGTAGCTCATTTAACCCTGACTCGTATAATACCTAGTACCTAATCCCTATAAGTCCTCTAATTTTGAACTATTAAAACAAATTCCTAATTCTTGAACTCTATATTTCCCATTCTCCATTACCCCAAACCATAAAAACCATAAACAATAACTCATATCACTCTTAACATATAATTGTAATTATCCCTTATCCTAAATCCCTCTAATACTTATAAACACGATAACCCCTAATCTACATAAACCAAAAAAACCCATACCTCCTTTAACCTCTAAACTCTATACTATATATCCATGTTAATCCATAATTCTTGATACCCTTATAACCCTTGAAGCATATAAACCATGTCCCCTAAAATTATACATTTGAAACCCTATTACCTCTACCACATTTGGAATCTACTTGCTAACCCTATAACTTGTATGTGATATAAGTCTAACATGTCGAATTATTAAACCCATAATCCTTAACACATGTAACTTTATAACCCATAATTTATATAACCATTAATCCATATAATCCATAAACCCTAAACATCAACATTATAACACCCATAACTATTTTTCCTCAACTAGTCCCTAGAACCAATTTTAACCTATAACACTCTAATTTTTACCCCTATTTCCTATGATATAACTATTATAACCATTAAAATTGGCAACCCTTATCCCTATTAAAATTAACAATTATACACAAACATTCATGATCCCATATAATTTATAATCACTAATCCATATATACCCCAATACATAAACATAAAAGAAAACAAACACTTAACCCATATAAATTTTAACAACTAATCTCAATAACCCCTTTCCCTTATAACCCCTAACCCTAACTACACAAAAACCCTAGTCACATAACCCCTAAAATATAATCCTTATAAATTATTAACATATTTTCCCTTTAAAATTTTATTCTATAACATGTGTAACACCTATAATATCAAAACACTAATGTTTATGTCCCCTATATCACCTAACACCAATAACACATAACCATTTTATCCACTAACCCTCAACCCTTATGAAATACAAACTTTATCCTCTTGAAACCCTAACTCATACCTCATACATCCATTAACCCTTCTTGTAAATAAAAAATATTATAACCCCTAATTCATAATTTATATGGCCCCTTACCTCTAGTCACATTCTCCTAATACCTTATAACCTTAAACCATGCAATCTATATCACCCTGTACCCTTTTATTCTCATAGTCATTAACTATTATAATAAATAAACAATAATCCATATATATGTTAACTCCATTAATCACCAACCCTATAAACCCTTATCATTATTCCCTAATGTTTAACCCATATAACTCATAATCACTAACACTTAACAATTAACATGTATTACTACACACCCCTATAACTACTAACACATTTAATAACTCACTCATACTACTCATAAAACCTTGAAAATTTTCAACCCTAAATGATAGCCCCTGTCACATTAGCTATAGACTTTCTAAACCCTTATCTTTATTACCATCATTCACTAATCCCTATAATCCCTTGCAAATTAAAACTTTTTTCCTTTATAATATTTAAACCTTATGAATGCCAAATAACTAACACTCATAACACCTATTAACCAAAACTCATATAATTGATAAAATATGAATGGTACAATGTTTATAATTACTAACCAAAGGCCTAAATAATATAAACACCAACACCTAAAACTTATAGCCTTTGTAATGCCTAACCCCATTAGCGTTAGCCATTAACTCCTACAAAATTTAAACCTTATAACCTTAAATCCTAACCTTGATAACCCCTATATTATATCACCTTAACATCGAATATTTTTTAACACCTATATATATTAATCCATATAATCCTTACATACCTTGTACATTATCCCTTAACCCCAACCCCTAACTCCTATAACCATTAACACCTAGTTGTTATTCAATATAATCTCCATCTCTAATAATCCCCAATCCCTAAAACTTATAAACCCTTACTTCCACAACCCATAAACATGTACCTCTTATATTGTATAAAATTATAACATATGAACCCTACAACTTTTATCACACCTAATATTTATATGCTATCCTCTAGAATAACTAACCTTAGGACTTATAACCAAATTTAACATCAATCATTTCTAACCATATAAACCCTGAGCCCAAACTCTTAACACACATAACCCCTAAATGATAAACTCATAATATTTAAAACTATCAAACCCTAACCAATATAATTATTAATTCATTTAATGACTCACCCCTATAATATGTAAATCTAATACCCACTATTAACACTAATATTTATAACCCCTTATCAACATAACCCCTATCCCTTAATCCCTATTAATGTTACACATATAACCCTCAACTTCTATAACTTCAAATACTATGTTTTTAATGATCTATAACCCCTATAGACCTTAAAACTTAATAACTACAATCTATCTAACTAGTAACCCCAATACATAACCCCTACATCCCCAAATACCTAAGTTCCCTCATAACCACCTTACACCTTACTTTTAACCCTACAACCCCTAAATTCAATCATCATTATCCCCTTATCCTATAAACCCTAACCATTATAACCCATAACCCCTACCTAATTTTACTATTGATTACAAATTCTTAATACTGTCCCTTCTAACATTGATAAGGCTAAACCTTTGAATTTGTTATTATTATTATAGCTTTTCCCATATAACCCTCATCCCTTAGATCCATTAATCATTAACTATTATTATCACCAACATCTAACCCTTAAGAATTAAAACCTATAACCCTAAATAATACGACAATAAACATTTAGCTTTTATTAACCCTAAGCCCTCTTAATTCCTACATCCTATAATCACTTAAACTTATAACCATTATTCGCTTTCCCCTAATTCCTATAAGCCATATGTTTTTAGTCTATATCCAAAAAAAACCTAACCTTTATTACTATTAATCCCTATAAACCTTAATCTTTAACTTATGTATCATAAAACCAAAAACCCCTATAACACTTAATGAATATATTCCCCAATCCGTTGTTAGGGGGTTGTATTCTCTTTTGCTCAATAATAGGGATTAACCCCAAAGACGAGGCCTAATTAAACTCCTCCTGTTTGGTGTGGAATTAAACTCGTTTGCTGTGGAATAATCCTATGGGTTAGTGGTCCAAAAACCATTTAATGGGATTTAATGGTTGTTTGATTCATTCTTTATGTTATTTGTTATAATTTTATATTTTTCTATTACATGGAAATAAAGTGAATGAAAATGGTTTGAATAAATCTGTGCTCAGGATAAATTTTTGCAACAAGAAGTGAGTACTATTTGAATCTAAAATCCCTGAAGTAAGAATACTATGGGGAGTTTATTGCTTATCAAATATTGCCCAAAAGAAACAATGGCTGGTTAATATATCAAATATTGCCCAAAAGAAACAATGGCTGGTTAATAGTAGAGAAACAAAATGAAGTTGCATAGCAGCTAGTCCCTGCGATGTAGTGATCAGGCAAAGGAAAACAACTTAGAAGAACATGATGTAAATTTTAGTGGAATAGAATTATCTTATGTGTTAAAGGAAAACATTTGGATTTCTAAAATTAATTTAAAAATATTGTAGGTTTGTTTGACTTCATGAATAAGATTATTGCAACATATGACTTGGAAAACAAAGCATTAGTATCTCTATCTATTTCATGTATTGAATCCTCACTAGATTGTTGGACATAAGGTTATTATTGTCCTGGCTAACTATTAGTTGTTGTTTTCATATTTTGATGGGATGGAACAGACCTTAAGATAAGCACTAAAATTATGGTTTTTCATATGGAATGCCTTTTGTATTTAATGTAAATAATTACTGAGCTTCCCAAATTTAATTTTTTTAATTTAAACGGGTGTAAGTTCCCAAAAAACACACAACAGGTGCAGGTTGTGTGTGACCAGCTCCAGCTCGGGCTCCATGGCACGAGTATTCCAGGCCACTAGATACCTCTTAATTTTGTTCTCTTTGTTGTAATCATTTGTCATCCAAGAATCTCCCTCACTCTGCCTAATCTGATCACAGGTCATTCAGTGTAGTTCGCTATTATAGTGATTGATTCCCTTGCCATGCCTTATTCAAATGAGGGAATGAATACTACCTCCCTGCATCACATTTCCAGCCTTCCCCGTTTATGTTACCTGCGGTCAACTCTGTCTATGTCTCGGACGACTCTCCTGCTGGTTTAAAATATTATTCAATGCCACATGCTTTCATGACCGGATGGGTATCAACTACTGCATGAATTGCTTCGGTCACAGTTTTACAAATATTAAATTGGAACTAAATATTTCAGGAACATTTGAAAACAATAATTGATAAACATTCCTTTCCAAATCGATTTGTTTGATAACATAAAGAAATAGACTAATTGTAATGTCATCGTTGCTCCTTTAAGTCCCATATCCAATTTAATGATAAATATCCAGCTTAGAACAATTTGAAGCATCAAAATTATTCCAGCGAACCAATCGATGACCGTAGATATCTCTGAACCGGAATCAAAAGTAAACATTGGAATTAACCAGATGGTAATTGTTTTTGATAAT
Source organism: Picea sitchensis (assembly GCA_010110895.2). NCBI lineage: Eukaryota > Viridiplantae > Streptophyta > Pinopsida > Pinales > Pinaceae > Picea > Picea sitchensis. The sequence continues at coordinate 50,074 of SNQJ01S0046335.1, forward strand.
TCAGCAATATCATCTAATTGACCCATCAGCTTCAGAATGGGGGTGGAAAATATATAAATTGGTAAAAGTAGGATAGCACAATTTTTATTATTTATATTATTAGCATAGCTGCTAACTCTCGGCTGAGAACAGCAAAAGGTATCGGTTGAAAACTTGTGCCCTCAATATAAAACGTATGTGGTAATCTGTAATTCGTAATATGAAAAGTTTAAGTGGCATTTACATATCCTTATAGTAATTTTTTAATGTGATTAAGTAAATGTTAAAAAGTAAACATGTTAAGGGATGCCTTGATAAATGCAAGAAAGTTATGAATAATAAATCTGACCCATTGATTTCGGAGGACGACTAAGAATATGTCAGCATCTTCAATGCATAGCCATCAGATTATGGTTTAAGGTTAAATAAGGTTAAAAGATCATTAATTGTGCCCATTGTCAATAGGTGTAAGCCTTTCAGCATAAAAACATATCTAAATTAAAGTATTATTTTTATCGATTATTACAGCCTTTTTAACTTCATGCCACCTTGCTCACTAATGAAACATGTTAGGGATATCACAATCCATGGCATCCAGTTGTGCACTGAGAGGTTGCAGCTATGAAACCTGGTTCATGGGAGATTTTGGTCGGGAATGGAGGTGTCTCTCCCATGCATATGACAACAACCTTCAAAAATACATTGCTCATGTTTGATCAGACTTAGAGCCTTCCTAGCATTATAGACTCCAAGTATTCTCCCACTGCATGATCTCATGAGTGGATTTCTCAATCTCCCTTGGCTCATTCATTAAATCCTCCAGGCAAAAGGTAAGAACGGTCAAGGAAATAACTAAATCATTGTCAATGTTGATCTCATCCTGGTCCGCAAGGAACAAAATATTTGTCACCACTTCATGCACAGAATATTTAACTTTGTGCAGGAACAAAATATTTGTCACCACTTCATGCACAGAATATTTAACTTTGTGCAGGGATGTTTGAGGTTGTGGCTAAGTCTTAGCTTGTGGTCGAATTCCCTCAACTACACAAGAACGCAACTACATTCAGCATGCTTGGCCATTTAATGCATGTATATTGGGCCATGGAGCTTGGATCACAGAACCTTGATATTGTCAAATATTTTTCAGGGAATTCGTAAGGTGAGGACTAGCTTGTATTATATTGTTCAAGGGCTGGAGCTACGTTGTTTTTAGAACTTAATGAATGTAATAGAAATTCATGGTTTGTTGTTCAGTAACTCTATTAATTGGAATTGGTAAGAAATTGCAGTTTGGTTGAACCACGGTTCCATTATTTGGAATTGGCCAGAAATAAAAATTCATGGTTTGTTCTCTATATTATTTTGAATAATAAAAATTCATGGTTTTTTATCCACTAACTATATTATTTGGAATTGGAAGTTTTTATTTAGAATTGGTGAAAAATGGCAATTTGGTTGAACCAGGGTTATGCAGTAGGGATGCCATACAGGTATCATGCTCATACAAATAGAAGTCAACTTTATTATATGCAAATCTTCATGGTTTTTTATCCACTAACTATATTATTTGGAATTGGAAGTTTTTATTTAGAATTGGTGAAAAATGGCAATTTGGTTGAACCAGGTTTATGCAGTAGGGATGCCATACAGGTATCATGCTCAACTTTACTATCTGCAAAACTTCATACAAATAAAAGTCAACTTTACTATATGCAAAACTTCATGGTTTTTTATCCACTAACTATATTATTTGGAATTGGAAGTTTTTATTTAAAATTGGTGAAAAATGGCAATTTGGTTGAACCAGGGTTATGCAGTAGGGATGCCATACAGGTATCATGCTCAACTTTATTATCTGCAAAACTTCATACAAATAGAAGTCAACTTTACTATATGCAAAACTTTATACAAACAAAAGTTCATATAAGAAACTAAATCTTAACTAAAATCAGGCATTACATTTAAAAAACAAATCTAGCTATCATGCTCAAAACTATAGTACAAAGTGACCCTCATAAAAAAGTTTAGATATTTATAGAATAATATTCACTCTGAATCTGCAAAGCTTGTGATGCAAATACAATGGTGCCACTTGACACTATGATTCTTATTACTCTTATTCCTATCTGCAGGCATCGCATCATCATTTTATCTCTTTATTTTCCTCTCATATGGTACAGCTCACCAACGACCATTGTTAGCAGTACCATTGCAATTGCATACAACCGCAACCTTTCAACTTCAACATGGAGATAGCAGCAGCATTGAAAAGAGTGTTTTTCTTGAATACAAGCCTGACAACGGCGAGGACGGATGGTATATTGTTTAGATCAGTCTGCACGATGGAAAACTCATGATCCATTATGAAAAACCCACAGAGAAACGAGAAGAAGAGTTGAAAACTGCGGAGGATCTGTATGCCAAGTTTCGTCGTCTGTCAGATAAAGAGTGCGAGAAAGTGATGCCAATATGGCCTATATTGGTCAATAATGTGTATTTCAAAAATCTTCAAAACAATATGGGGTTTCTACAGTCGGATCAGGTCCTCTTCTCCAGTACAAATGCAGGCTAACTAGTATCAAGCAGCTATCAAGTAGCAGGTAGGTAGTAGGGGCAAACAATGTCGTAGCAAGTATGCATCTTCACTCAACAAGAATAAGATTATATGTTGGAATGATGTAAAAACAATCTTCCAAGTGAATTTACAGCAAGCCTAAACAACCAATCATAAATTTGTTTTTTTTATTAATTCATTTTTTAATAAGGACAATTTCGAAAAGAAAATAGCATACACCAAGACAATAACATCACATCAACCAGCTATGAATCAATCAAATATTCAATCTATACTAATTAATAAATAACAAGATAAATTATTTTTTTAAATAAATGGAAATAATAAAAAAATTGAATAAGAACGAGTAATATAATATCCAGTCTACAGAATGCACCAACTAATGTCCTAGAAAGCACGAGTTAATATGCGGTCAAAGCAGTTTGACCTCCGGGTGAAATCTATAGTCCATTGGCTACGCACGGACTAATAAATATATAGGGCAACAAGAAACAATTCTATACTTGTCCAATTAACATGGAAGAAATTCAACTAATAAAGAAATTATGCTTTACCAAAATTATTCAGAAATTATTCAACCAATTGAGATAACTTAAAGGTATTGGAATTATAACCGGATACGTGTAACATTTAATCAAACCATAGAATAATCCACTTATAAAGAAGGACACATAGATCTAGTAAAATTTAGCTTGGATCCTTCTGAGCTTCTGAATAAAGCTTCAAAATAATTCTCTGCTATTTCAATTCAAAATTTCTTTTACAAAACCATCGACCTTTCGTTCCTAGTAGATATCACTATTTATTAATACTTAAATGTATAAACATAGTAAGAATTTTATCTTTAGCAAAATTAAATAAAAGTAAAACAAGTCGTTCTATGTAAGTAAACTTGTGTGCATGAGATGGTTGATCCATAGCATGTGCACCATCATACTCTATCCAATGAGAGAAAATATACTCACATGTGTGCATGTAAGGGAATCAATATTGGTCCATTTACATGCTCAATACTCCCCTCATTTCCTTGGTACAKTGCATGTACTTATCAACTTTGAAGGTTAAGTGCTTTAGGCTATTGACCATCTTAATTTTATATTCCATATACTTCTTTATTTTTCCACGCTTCATGGTGGTGATTTTATGGATATATTCTCTACAATCTAGATCATTCATTCTAAAATCGACCATTATATTTTTTAATCCTGAGAACATTTGGATAACCTGAACTTGGGAATCTAAAGATTAATCATCACCTTATCAATTTTCTCTTAACCTATGAGGCATTTGGTCCATCTTTCCTACATTTTTTTATTTTTTTTGTATCAATAACACATTAAACCCAATACTATGTGGTCCCATGAATTATAGAATTGTTTTCCTTGGTTAGAATTATTATGCCAAGGTCTTCTTCACCTAGGACCTTATGTATTTCTATGATATATTCCACCCGATTTAAAGTCCTAACTACCCTCTCACTCCATTTAAACATTTATTTGTATGCCACTCTACATAACAAAGTTTCTTCTTGATAACCAAATATATTCTAGATAAAAGCATCCCGAATGGACTTATACTTTCCATGTTCTTTCAATAAATCTTCTTTCAAAATCAACACAACAGGAGTAGTGTCTTTATAATACTCCACATGATGTCGAAGAGATTCTAGTTCTTTCTTCATGGAATTTATATCTATTTATTCATCCCTAACTTTTTCAATAGTGGCATGTGATATCACCATTCCCACTCCCAACCATTCATTGACTCAAGCCTTCTTTGTATTAAACAAATTTTCTTTTGATCTTATCATTAAATTGTTTTCCTATCATAAGAAATTTATTCTATGTCGACAACCTCATCCAATGGTTTAGGTATCGGTTGATCACACCATGCCAACATGTTTTCTAGGCTTCTCGATGTATGAAAAGTATTCCATAATAGGCTCCTTACCTTCATCCATAGATGCTACCTATTTCTTCACCTCCTTAACCTCTCGGTCTTTCCTTTGTTCTTTTCTTCGATGATCAATCAACTAATCTGATTTTCCTATTTGTTCATCGACTTGCCCCATTGTCGTATTTGTAATCTATTCTTGACCTGGTATATCACCTTCTTTCCTTACTGTGGGATCTATGTATTTCCTACCATCACTACGTAAAGGAGTTGTGGATGGATTGAAAACTACCTCTGCATTGGTTTGAACAAGGGTTTTTTCTTTTGTACTAGTTTCCAATGTTTCATTTTCATGTTCCTCTCCAAGCTCTAGCACAGGCATAGTCTTTTCCATCCCTAGAAATATACCACCCTCTTCTTGTTCCTCGATTTCATTTTCTTTAACGCATTCTGGGAAAACCCCCTAAGGGGGAAAACCCAAAAAACTTCCTCAATATAGATTTTTCAACCAAGAACAATGTCTCTCTCCAAGAGAGAAATAAAAAAGAAGAATATCCTCCTCTAACCCTTGACTAGGGAAGAGTAGCGCACTGCTTAACCAAGAGATACCCAAGAGATAAACCACAAGCTTCAACAACGTCACCTCCTAGCTGTAGTAGAATCTCCCTCTAAGACTTGTGCACTTCCTCTTTTCGGCTGCAAAGCTAGTGTGTTTGTACAAATGAGGCATTGGCCTCCTTTATAAATAGTATTTTGGCCAACCTAAAATTAGGTTTGGACCGACCTGTCACTTTTTCCTTTTATTTTCATTTTACTTGTCAAGGAACAATAGGGCCAACTTTTACAAGGGCACAATAGGGTCGTCTTAAAAAATATAATATAATAATATTCTTTAGGGTTTTGTCTTGGTCAAATACAATAAGGATATCTTCCGAAGCTACTCAAACTTCAACACTCCCTCTTAGCAAGGAAGGTATTCTTCTCATCACAGTCATCATCACTTCTTTTATGCTTCTGCAAACTTGGTCATTGTATTTTTGTTAATCACGAACCTATATATCATAGGAAGTTCTGCACTTTCACTTGATTAGCGTACCAGTGTTAA
>SNQJ01S0046337.1:30677-45907 GCA_010110895.2 Picea sitchensis
CCCAAACAATGAAAAAGAGAAAGAGACAATCACTCAACAATATTTAAAAATGAGCAATAGGGAAGGGCATGCAAGCTAGGTTGTGGTAATAAAAAGAGTCTCAATCATTCAAAAGAGAGAGATGTTCTAAACAATATTGAAAATAAACTCAAGACCAATCAAACCTTTACATACTTCTTCTAATCAATCAAATAATTGAAAACATCTCTAGATAAAGACCAAACTAGTGAAAAGAAAGGTGAACCAATATCACAACTTAGAAGAGGTTTGCAAGATCAATAAAGATAAAAATGAGTTATAAATATCAAATAATCAATACAAAAAAATTCAAAGACAATCAAGAGTCACTCGGAAAAAAAACTCTCAAAAGAAGACTGAGAAAAAGCAAGCAGAAAGAGAGAAAAAATCCTACAAGGGAGATTGGCACCCATGTTCTCAAAGAGAAAGAGCATCATTCAAGAGAATGGAACTTCCTAAGAGGATTATGGGGATCTCCAATTAGCTAATGGTTCCCCTATATGCACTGCAGGGGAGCGCCAATCAAGCAAATGGCACCCTGGTGTGAACTGCAGGGAAGTGCCACTTTCTAAAAAAGTTCAAAAAATTGCTTCTAACAATATCTGAATAATTAGAGAATCAATCAATGGCTCTTTAAAATCTTCAATGAGGAAGAGGGAAGGGGAAATATATCATAAATAATCATCAAACAAGCAATATCTAATCACAAGCAAGGGATCTAAGATGAAAAAGAGGAAAAACTAGTCAAAGTTCCTCCCTAGTGGAGTCGCCATTTTTCTGTTGTGAGAAATCTTACCCTGCAGACAGGATAAGCTCCCCTTTGGACAAGGAATCCTATATTTGGTCCAAATACATAAGAGAACAAGTGGTTACTACTTTCCCTGTAGATCTAACTCAATCAATCATGCAAGAAAGAGAAGAAGGATGCGGTGTACCTTGTTGTGATGTAACTGAAACCATGCAAAGACTAGAAAAGGAACACATATTCCTACTCTAGATGATTATATAAAGAATATTTATCTATGAAGACTAAAATGACAATAAACAAGAAAATTTAGAAGACATGAATTATAGGGGAATAATCCAAGTTGATATTAATTGGAAAGCCAAAAAGAGGCACTTACAAAGCATGTTGACGATGCAACACTTCTCCAAGCTTTCCTCATCCATCCCTTGCATGAATCTTGACATCAAAATTCTAATGCTTCCTCCAGAATAAAAGGTTTGATACCTATAATCTTCCCCAAAGAATCAAAGGTTTTATACCTCTAATCTCTTCTCTCTTTCCTTCACCATGGAAAGCCCTCATTATATAGGATTTTGAGGCTTAACCACCATGGAGAAGATCACTCTCTAGATACAAAAAATTAGGATCTCCAAGATTTTTAGTGAGAAAAAATCTCTTAAGGATATTAGAGAGAACATATCTCTCAAGGATTTTAAGGAGGAAATATCTCTCAAGGTCCACCAAATTAGGATTTTGGTTTGAGAAATATCTCAACCATCCATGATATTCTCAACTTCTCCTTGAGATTAGGAAACTAAATGTGAGGTGTATTTTCAGACTAAATTAATTTCGTTTTTATGAATAATAATAAATAATTCATATGCACATAGTATTTTGGACCTCATATGATATATTTATCCTCCACATTGACTATGTATTGTGAAAAATTTTCTTTCATGGTGTCAAGGTGTTTTGAAACTTGACAAAGTGAATGGGACACTAGGTAAGGTGCATATGACACTTGTGACAATGCATGCGACACTTAACAAGGTGCATACATCACTTTGAGACATTTGTGACACTTAGGGTGAGAAACTCAAGAGTGAAATTTTGGTGTGTAATAGTTTTACCCTATGATAAGTGGGCAAACTATTTTAGAAGGTCTTGTATAAAGAGAGACCTAATTCATTTCATTTTGACACAACTCTCTCACTTGAGAATTACATACTTAGCTGAAATTTGCACTCTTTATGGGTATTTTCTCTATCTCTCTCTTAAAGTAGCAAGAAACTAAGGAAATATCCCTAAAGGTTGACTAGACCTTCTATTAAAGTCTAACAAATTCTGAATCACCAACGCAAGCTTAGGAGAACCTAAAGCTTGCCAAGAAATGGAGGATAAAATACTAACTAATACACCTTCATCAACAATAGTTTCAGGAACATACATACCACAAACCTGAATAGTGATTTGGAAAGGTATATAGGAAGGAAGACGAGGTTCCAAAAATGCATCCCAACCGAAAAGAATGGCCTCATTACTCGAAGGGGGTTTTGTTGGAACATGTGTAGTGCCCCCTTGTCCAGAAGAATCTGTAGAAATAAGAAATACCTGAGTGAAATCCTCACTCTTCATAGGAGGAGTGGGATCGACCAAGGTTGGTATTGGATAAACCACTTTGACTTCACTCTCTAAGGGGAGAGTGGGATCAATCGAAGGTGAAATCAGATCGATCACTTGATCGATCGACTCAACTGATGATGGAACCGAATGGATTACCTGATCAACCAGATTGACCAATGATGGAACCAGATTGACCAGTTCATCAACCAATGGTGGGTTGGGAGATGGAAGTTTTTTTTGGACATCAACAATATTTTCCAACAGATATGAAGCCTCGTCCATATGAGGGAAGAGGTAACTTTGGTGCATCTCCTTACATAACAAGCAAGAAAATTTGACTTTACCCTTATTACTTCCAACTTGATTATCACTAGTTGATGGTTTTTCACCAGCATGACCTATAGCGGATGACGATGCAGTTTGAGAACCCACATACCACATTTCTACAACCTTGGGAATACCAGGAAAATCCTTAAGAAGGTGGTCACCCTTACAAAGTTTGCAAGGGAATTTGGGATTGTGATGCATCTTGATAGACTTGTTGACATTATCAACACTCCCAACATGATGGAAAATAGTTGGTTGATCACTTCCAACATGTCCTCCAGTGGTTGGAAGTATTTCCCCTAGCTTATTTTCCTTCTTCTTAATCTTCCTTTTCTTCATCTTCTTATCCGCCTTGTTACTAGTTGTAGAGATTTCACTAGGTGAAGAGGAAGAATGGGAAGAAGACCCTATGGGAGAAGAAGGCATAGGATCAACATGAGGTTTATGGTCCTTGGGTGGAGTATTTACAAACGAATCACTGGGATCATTTACATTCACTGGAGTGGAAAACAACTAGGCTGGTAACCCAATAGTGAGTCCAGGAAGAGTCAAAGTAGTGATATAAGGAGGATCAATATGTCCCACAAAATGAGAAACAAACTATATACCGGGAAAAGGGGTTCCTTTGTTGGTAGTTACAGGAACTGATTCCATAGACACAAACTCAACTCTAAGGTATTTCTAGGGAAACAAAACAACACATGCTAAAAAATCTAGGAAGAAAACCAAACAAACAAACCTTTTCACAGTGAACGCGCTAGTTAGTGATGAAATCCAATGTCGCATGATCAATATGAAAAATGGGTTGAGATAGAGTGGGTGGATTATTTATGTTGGCGACCTTATTAATAGACTTACACCTTGGTTCAAGTTCCCTCACAATCTATCTATGGGTTACCCTCTAAGGAGCTCGAGTGATGTTTACCAACGTCTGACCCAGGAACAACAAAGACTCCCCTTCGCCATTACCTTGTGTATGAACCCTAAATATTAAGGTCAATAAGGTTACCAACTCACAATCAGCCTTCGTGCGGGTACAATCGACATTCGAAAGATAAGGTATGGGTAGGATATCAAGTCCGAAATTCTTCTAGAGGACTGAAGATAAGAGGACGGGTAAACTCCAGAGGACCTCAAATGGATTTGAGATTCACAAAGCACCAAGACCTAATGAAACCAATGACACATCAAGAAGAAACCCTAATAAACGATTTATCCACTACGTTTGGTTAAGATTCATAGACGTAATATATGTTTCTCTCTCGTACACGACCTCGTGTTTAACCCCTATGTGAGAGGGGGGTCCCGACTATGCTTATACGAAAAATTGGATTTTCTCTCCCTATCGTAATATTCTATGTTTGTTTATGGATTTGGAAATTTATTCTCAACACCTATTCCAAATCCCTACACTTAAGCTAATGTAGGTTTGTAAATCCCTAGAAAGAAAAATTTCTAGATATATTTTAATTAGCGCTTTGATTTTTAATTTGTTGTTTGCTCAAGGGTATGGAAGTGAAACTGATGATATTTGTGACTTCGAATCCAAAAGAGTGAGAAAAAAATGAGATGCAAAGATTTATGTTCGATGAACTCTATCTATGGAAAGGAGAAGAGTCTTTTTCCATTCCCAAATGCATAAACCCAATGAATTTTACCAAATGCAAACTACAAATATGTACCACCCAAAAATTTGAATGCAATCAATTTCTGTTCGTTTGATTATAAATGCAATGAAACTAAATCAAATGCAAGTTCTTTCTACTTCCTTACTTTCAATGCAAGAATCCAATGCAGATACAAAGGAATATGAAGTAAAAATATCGAACAAGAAATGCACTCAAAACTGATGAGAACTAAGAGAAACCAAGTCTGAAATAACTCTCGCAATCAAGAACTCAAAAAGTTGACAAGAAAGCAAAATGTCAGAATGCCTCCAACAAGAACCCAAGCAATGAAAAAGAGAAAGAGACAATCACTCAAGAATCTTTAAAATGAGCAATAGGGAAGGGAATGCAAGCTAGGTTGTGGTAATAAAAAGAGTCTCAATCATTCAAAAGAGAGATATGTTCTAAAGAAGATTGAAAATAAACTCAAGACCAATCAAACCTTTACATACTTCTTCTAATCAATCAAATAATTGAAAACATCACTAGACAAAGACCAAACTAGTGGAAAGAAAGGTGAACCAATATCACAACTTAGAAGAGTTTTGCAAGATCAATAAAGATAAAAATGAGTGATAAATATCAAATACTCAATCCAAAAAAATTCAAAGACAATCAAGAGTCACTCTGAAAAAAACCTCTCAAAAGAAGATTGAGAAAAAGTAAGCAGAAAGAGGAAAAAAATCCTAAAAGGGAGATTGGCACCCATGTTCTCAAAGAGAAAGAGCATCATTCAAGAGAATGTAACTCCTTAAGAGGATTAGGGGGATCTCCAATTAGCTAATGGTGCCCCTGTATGCATTGCAGTGGAGCGCCAATCAAGCAAATGGTGCCCTGGTGTGAATTGCAGGGAAGTGCCACTTTCTGAAAAAGTTCAAAAGATTGCTTCTAACAATATCCAAATAATTAGAGAATCAATCAATGGCTCTTTAAAATATTCAATGAGGAAGAGGGAAGGGGAAATATATCATAAATAATCATCAAACAAGCAATATCTAATCACAAGCAAGGGATCTAAGATGAAAAAGAGGAAAAACTAGTCAAAGTTCCTCCCTAGTGGAGTCGCCATTTTTCTGTTGTGAGAAATCTTACCCTCCAGACAGGCTAAGCTCCCCTTTGGACCAAGAATCCTATATTTTGTCCAAATACATAAGAGAACAGGTGGTTACTACTTTCCCTATATATCTAACTCAATAAATCACACAAGAAAGAGAAGAAGGATGTGGCATACCTTGTTGTGATGTAACTGAAACCATGCAAAGACTAGAAAAGGAAACACGTATTCCTACTCTAGATGATTATATAAAGAAGATTTATCTATGAAGACTAAAATGACAATAAACAAGAAAATGTAGAAGACATGAACTATAGGGGAATAATCCAAGTTGATATTAATTGGAAAGCCAAAAAGAGGCACTTACAAAGCATGCTTGACGACACAACACTTCTCCAAGCTTTCCTCATCCATCCCTTGCATGAATCTTGACATCAAAATGCCAATGCTTCCTCCAGAATGAAAGGTTTGATACCTATAATCTTCCCCAAAGAATCAAAGGTTTGATACCTCTAATCTCTTCTCTCTTTCCTTCACAATGGAAAGCCCTCATTATATATGATTCTGAGGCTTAACCACCATGGAGAAGATCACTCACTAGATCCAAAAAATTAGGATCTCCAAGATTTTTAGGGAGAAAATATCTCTCAAGGATATTAGGGAGAACATATCTCTCAAGGATTTTAAGGAGGAAATATCTCTCAAGGTCCACCAAATTAGGATTTTGGTTTGAGAAAATATCTCAACCATCCATGAGATTCTCAACTTCTCCTTGAGATTAGGAAACTAAATGTGAGGTGTATTTTCAGACTAAATTAATTTCCTTTTTATGAATAATAATAAATAATTCATATGCACATAGTATTTTGACCCTCATATGATATATTTATCCTCCACATTGACTATGGATTGTGACAAATTTTCTTTCATGGTGTCAAGGGGTTTTGAAACTCGACAAAGTGAATGCGACACTAGGTAAGGTGCATATGACACTTGCGACAATGCATGCGACACTTAACAAGGTGCATACATCACTTTGCGACATTTGTGACACTTAGGGTGAGAAACTCAAGAGTGACATTTTGGTGTGTAACAATTTTACCCTATGATAAGTGGACAAACTATTTTAGAACGTCTTGTATAAATAGATACCTAATTCATTTCATTTTGATACAACTCTCTCACTTGAGAATTACATACTTAGTTGAAATTTGCGCTCTTTATGGGTATTTTCTCTATCTCTCTCTTATGCAAATCTTGTGGATGCTTGTTCTTGTCTATTGATGAAGGAAGTGGTGTGCTACCCTCTTGGAAGATTATCTCTTGCATGTTGATGGAATATTCTTGGTAGATAAGTGTTGGCCCTTTACCAGGTTTTGGAGAACTTGGGTCTTTTTTGACCAATTTTGGGACCTTGGTAGGCTGGTCGAAGGCGGAGCGCAAGGCGAAGCGGAGATCGTGGGATCTCGGCCCCTTCTTAGGGAATTTTTTGGTTTAGGGTTTATGTAACAGGTATGGGATGTCGACCCATGGGTTTACCCATGTTTAGTCCCTTTTGTAATGTATAAATATAAAGCTAGGCAATGTGAGTAACCTAAGTGCGTAATGTGGTTGGTGAGCTAAGTGCGAACAATTGTGGATGCTTCATGCATATTGTGTGTTAAGATCTTGCAGAGCTAAGTGTAAGTGATTGTAAGAGGCCTATGTGCATATTGTAAGAAGGCTTTGTGCTTAAACCTAGCTCGGGGAAGGAGGATCTGGCGAGGTGCGTGCAGATCTCCTGTCCTATGCAGAGTGGGTTCTTCTAGCTCTGTGCTTGTAGAATATTGAAATAAGACAATAAAGAAGAGAAGAGTTGGTGGACGTAGCCCCACACTCGAGTGAAACACGTATATCCTGTGTTGTGGTTTCTTTGTGAATTATAGTTGTTATGTTATTGATGTGATGTATGTTAGATGCATCCGATATAATAGCTTAGTGCCTAGTGATGTGAATGAATGCTATATCTGATCTGTTTCTATGTGATAAGTGCTTGGAAGTGTTAGATCTTGTTGAATACTGCATTGTTTTTTAATTAGGGTTTGAATATGTGATGTAAATAAGGGTTAAATGCTAATGAATGTTAACTGATAAGTGCTCTATTAAGGTATTGTAATCACAGATCTGTGTCCCAGCTAGGTTGCAGACATCTGAGTCCCACAACCCCCCCTGCCTCTACCTTAGGTGAGACTTAATCTGCTTCGCAGGTTTTGCTGAAAGGGCCGGTAGTTAGGGTTTTGTTGGTGCGCTACTGAAGTGTTGAACCTTGGGTCTACCCCTGTGCCAAAAAATGGTTCCGTTGCTAGGACCTGAAACTGTGATTGCTGGGAACTGAAGAAAATAAAGCTTTGTGCGTAGATCTGTTGCTTTAGTGTGTAGTATTCTACTTGACTGTGAATCTCTATGCTAAGAAAGGAATCAGATATGAAGAAAAGAGGTAGGGTCTTAAATCTTTGTTCTTTGAGAAAGGTAAGATAAGTGAAAATTTGTATTTCGAAAGAATGGATCTAGGTATGTTTAATAGATTTGGTCCTAGTCTGGAAACTAGGGTACAAATTTGATATGAATAGATCTGATAGAAATAATGAAAGATATGTTATTACTCTGCATAGAAAGAATGTTTGGACTAGCAAGTGGATGCAGGATCCTAGAAAGAATTTTTTTCAGATCCACCACTGTGGTCCCAGTGCGTAGTATAGGAAAGGTTGGGGATCATTCAAGAGAAAGAGAGGGTTAACTCTTTGTTATAGTTGCAGAAGATCGGGACATATTTCTAAGGAATGCCTTGGTAGAGGTCCTATTTGCCTTTGTTGTAAGGCTACTAGACATGAAGTTTTGGACTGCCCTAGAATGATTGCCAAAGTTGAAAAGATGAATATGAGACAAGAAAACCTTGAGGAAGGCCAAGAGACTAAGAAACAGAAAGAATCAGAGACTGTATTATTACATATGAAAGAAACCATGAATGATCACAGAGATATAAAATTATTAGAGATCTTAAAAGAGAAAGAGTGCATAGAAACAAGAATAGGAGACTTCGACATAGACTGTATCCGGGATGAGGAAACACAGATGAATATCATGACAAAAAGAACTTGGGAAATTTTGGGAAAACCCACTATGGTTCCTTCACTGGGAGGAATATGATTGTTTAAAGGGAAGATGATAACCCTATGTGGAAGACTTACACAGATACCTATGAGTGCTCATAGCACTTCAACAAAATAAGAATTTGAGGTTGTAAATTTTGTTGAGAACAACACCCCATTTGCTATTTTCCTAGGAAAAACTTGGGTTGAGAAAGATCAGATACGAAGGAAACAAGAAGAGGAAGCTCTAGAACAGAAAAAGAAAGAACTAAGAGATTTCATGGCTAGGAGAATAAGGCACTTATTATAAGAACAGGAGGACAAGTCAAAGCTACTGAGGACCAGAGATCTAAACGTTGAAGTTGAAAGAACACAAGAAGACTGGAAACACTTGTCTGTACAAGAGAGTAGAGCACCTACCCCAGAAAGAGAAGAAGTATTACCCTCAAACCCATGTGAAGTTACTATGCCAAGAGGATATAAGAACGATAATGGAAAGAGGAAACCAGTGACTCAGATTACAGAAAAGAAAGCCAGAAAGCTCAACAAGAAGAAAGCAAAGTTAGAAAGGTTACAGGAAGTTCCAGGGAGGACTTCACAGAAGGGTTTGCAGAAATGGAACTTCGTCGGGATATCAGAACAACGAAGATTGGCACTTCGCCATGGCAAAGAAATATGACCTTTGGAGGCGTCTCGACCGTTAGCCTAATGCTCCAGAATGACTTGAACCGTAGTTATGGCCAGAAGGATTGCCATTAGAATGTTGGGACCGCGCCATAACGGAATTAAGGTGTTCCTGCCCGTTGGAAGAGTTTGTTACGATGTTTTATATTTATCCCATCGAGCATTGCACCGAGAACACTTTTGCCAATTTTGATTATTCGAGCCCACAAAGAACTATTTTCTTTTGCACAGTGATTATTGAGACCTCGCCATCCATTCTATTACATTGAGTGTTTCTTCATCGACCTAAGATATCAGATCTCGAGTGTGCAAGTCGGATGAAATTAGTGCGGTATAAAAAGACATTAAAGAGATCCAAATAGACCTCATGGCTGATAAGGTGATGTCCGTAGGCATCCAAGCCTCGTCGACGAGAGGAGTGAAAGCATCCCTGACGATTGCTTGTGGATCTGGACCATCCCAAGCTACGAAAAATAAACAAACGAAGCATCGTGATGACTTAGCGAATGAAAAGATCATCCCATATATCCTTCCCAACTACATCCCGCCTCTGGATGGTACGGTGAGTCGTGACAGCGTCCCGATGGACTTTGACTACACAATGATCACTGCATACCTCCCAAAGGGGATACACACAGTCAGACCATAGTTGGAGAGGATTCCAATGTTGGAGATCAGCGACTATATCCTGGGAGATCGCAAGAACTATGGCATGCTCGCACCATACAAGTATTTGACCAAGACAAAAGGGAAGAAGTCGAAGATCATCCCCCAACTGTGGACCATGGACATCGCGAGGTCCACCATCCTGAACCTAATGAAGATACCCCACTTTGGAAGGCACTAGAAGGTTAACACGTGCGTTAAATCCTGTTGTCATGCTTCCATGGTAGTTATCTATGGCTAGACAGGCGTATCATAGTCAATCCAGCATTGATCCATTGGATCATCGGATTAAGCATGCAAGGACCAGACCCACAAGAATTTTATCCAGGGAAGGCTGCAGATCACGCCCTGGCGTAGAGAATCAAAGATACCTATGGTGATGTGGAGAAGGGGAAGCGAGGCTACAAGGTATCCTCCATATAGAATGGTGCAGTGTGCCTAGCCTTCCAATTGATCACTGGTAAGCTAGTAAGGAAGAAAATACCCACGCAGGTCACAGGGTTCGTTGTTGACCTCGCGGGAAAATGCATTGAGGGACTGAAAATGAACTGGGTGAGCTACCTTGTCAACCAGTTAGAGAAAGACTGTCGTGAAGCTCAGGATCAGGGCTATGAGTTCCATTTTAGTTGGTTGTTGATTCTCATCACCTTCATTTCTTGAGAGATGCTAGAAGGTGTGACCTTCCCTGAAATTGAGCCATCCGAACCCTTAGCTACAAAGTTCACTATGATCTGGTATTCGAGCGACATGGCTAAGCAATGAAATTCAAATGCGGTGTTCCACACCTATTACCTGCAGTTGAAGAGGGATATTGGGTCTTTCCCTTGTATGATGCCAAACACCCTAGACAAGTTTAGGCCAATTATGAAGTTTCTCATAGATAGACATTTTATTTATATCACTACGCGTGGAGATGAACAAAAAGAAGAGATTCAATCCTACTACAATCTCATAGAGGAGGACCTGGAAGAAATCACTAAGGAATTTCCTACTGAGTTCCTTATACTAGTCGACTAGGAAGAATTGTCCGACCCCGACCTCATTGGAAGTCATGTGGTCACTCGCAAAGAGTATGATGCACCCAGCAGTAGCAGGAGGAAAAAGAAGGAATATGTATAGGAAATAAACAACGTATCAGAAGAGACTACATCAGATTCACCTAGATGAGGAGGATATGACGAAGTGGAGAAAGAAGGGGAAGAAGACAAGAAGAATTAGGGTGAAGTAACACCACCTAGGAACCCCCTTGAAGAGGTAGATACGTCCAAGAAAAGAAAGGTTTCCCCAATGAAAACTACATCGCGAAAGAAGTCAAAAGATAGTAATCCCAAGCTACAGACTGTGCTCACGGTAGATGGCATTGACCTCATCATCGCTACTATATCAAATACATCAGAAGATATTTTACAACGCAATCAAGAAAAAAAAGAATCCATGTATGATCGCATTGAAGCAGAGCTTAAAGGAATACAACAAGCTCTCCATTCAAGCTGCGCAGTGCCTACTGTGTCGTTGTCAACAGGGAACATAGAAGTAGGAGATGAGCCTTCCTAGCTATGCAGGATAGCAGATGCGACGGAGGCTCACCTTCATAATGTCCAGGAGGAAAAGGAGCAGGCCACAGAGGCCCTGAATCAAGCAAAAGAGGAATCCATAGAACAACGTTGGGCAGTGCATCAAGAAAAATACAACCTCCAGGCGAAGTTTGTAAAAGATAGAGCGCATATCCAGAGGGAGAAAGAAAAGTTGCTCGCAGAGAAGATTGGAGTTAAATAAGCAGTCACTAGAGCACTTCTCTCTATGACGGGCTTAGAGAAAATGGAAGAAGAAACATTGGAGAATCAAGTGGGAAGGCTTGCCAAAGCCATTCAACAACTCCAACAAAGAATAGAAGAATTGGAATTATAAACAGTGCCAAGCACTCCGTAAAAAGTATGAGATCTAAGAGAAGAAACTACAAGGAGAACAGTTGAGAGAATCAAGGCATTAGCCTTGAAATGCAAACAACTCAATAGTCCAAGTGCGCAGACCTACAAGCGCCTTGCAGAGGACCCTGAGCTCAGGACACTGGAGTCACATCTCTAGGAGGGAAAACAACAAGAAGCAACAGTGCAACTGTAGTTGAAGCTACTATCACCGATCGAGAGGATGAAAGTATCCCAGGAACAATGCATGGTTCAACAACAGGCCCATGCCATTCAGAACAAGGTCATGGAAGTAACCCAGAGGCTCCAACCAGTGCAGGATGAAGCCTGCACACTTTTTGAGGAGATCAAAGGACACGGTGCATAGCTAGAACAAGTAGTCACTTCAATTGAACAATGATTGGAAGGAACTGTCACCGAGAAGGTCATTCAGGAGTTTGTCGAGCAGGAGGCTATGGCCAAGTAGTAGTTCGAAGCAACTTGATCTAATCTCGAGGCCTTCGAGGCAGAGTTACCCAGATCAAAGTGACTCGGGATGAGTCACAGGTGAGTGTTGGGGGCATGTTGGCCGTTGACCAAGTTTTGGAGAACTTGGGTCATGTTTGACCTATTTTGGGACCTTGATAGGCTGGTCAAAGGCAGAGTGCAAAGCGAAGCAGAGATCGTGGGATCTCAACCCCTTCTTAGGGAATTTTCAGGTTTAGGGTTTATGTAATGGGTATGGGATGTCGGCCCATGCGTTTACCCATGTTTATGCCATTTTGTAATGTATAAATAGAAATCTAGGTGATTTAAGTAAAGGAGACTCTTGGGGAGAGACCCAAGTGTGTAATGCAGCTGGTGAGCTAAGTGAGAACAGTTGTGAATGCTTCGTGCATACTATGTGTTAAGAGATGGCAGAGCTAAGTGCAAGTGATTGTAAGAGGCCCGTGTGCAGATTGTAAGAAGGATTTGTGATTAAACCTAGCTCGGGGAAGGATGATTTGGTGAGGTGCACGCAGATCTCCTATCCTATGTGGAGTGGGTTCTTGTGGCTTTGTGCTTGTAGAAGATTGAAAGAAGACAATAAAGAAGAGAAGAGTTGGTGGATGTAGCCCCACATTGGGGTGAACCACATATATCGTGTCTTGTGGTTTCTTTGTGCATTATAGTTTTTATGTTATTGATGTGATGTATGTTATATGCATCTGATATAGTAGCTTAGTGCCTAGTGACGTGAATGAATTCTAGACCATACATGTTTCTATGTGCTAAGTGCTTGGAAGTGTTAGATCTTGTTGAATACTGCGTTGTTATGTAATTAGGGTTTGAATTTGCGATGTAAATAAGGGTTAAATGATAATGAATGTTAACTTCTAAGTGCTATGTTAAGGTATTGTAATCACAGATCTGTGTCCTAGCTAGGTTGAAAACATCTGAGTCCTGTAACCCCCCCTGCCTCTACCTCGGGTTAGAATTCATCTACTTCACAGGTGTTGCCGAAAGGGTTGTTAGTTAGGGTTTTGTTGGTGTGTTGTTGAAGCGTTGAACCCTGGGTCTTCCCCTGTGCCAACAGTAAGGGTTTTGCATGCTTTTCTATTGGAATTGGTAAGAGATTTTCTACATATTATTAGTAATTTCTTATTGTTTCAAAGTTATTATTGTCTAAAACCCTTGGAGGAGTATAAGGGAATACACCCTCCACCAAGTCTATCATAACTGTTGTTGGATAAGTTATTTTTCAAGGTTTCTAGGAGGACTAAAAGGGCTTACACCCTCCTAGATTTACCTTGTTGGATTTACTTTCTCTAGGGAGTAAAAGGGTTTACACCCCTAGAGAAGAAGTAGATCTAAATCTTACACCCAAGACACCATAACCCAATAGGCTAGGCACTGTTGATATTTTGCAGTAGTGGGAGGTATTCGCTCCTGGACAACTTTTCCTAGAGAGGAATATTCCAATAATTCAAAGGAAGACCATTGAATAGTTGAAGAAGCCTGAAGAAAAAATAGAAGACCACAAAAGATAAGTCAACCCCATAGGAAAAATATAAATTAATATTGAAGACGTTAGAAGAGAAGTCTGCCCCATTGGAAAAATAATAAAGGAAAACCAAAATTTCCAGGAAGAGAAGTCGGCCCCAGTAAAGTGACTGAACTAGTATAAATAATGGTGATTCCGTTTCTCATTTACACACACTAAACTCATCATATCATCAAGGAAAAGGATGCACAAATTTGAGGCAACCCTAGGAGACATTGTAACTGGGGTTCTTGGTGTTTTCTCATGTGTGCTACCTATAGAAGACTTGTGCGAGGGTTGTGAGATGACTCAGTTGTCTACCCTCACTAGGGTTTGATAAGAGGAAGAGATAATTACTTGTTATCATGCTTTTTTCATTGTTGGTTTTTCTCTTGTGAATAGAGCTTGCTCATGGTTGTATTGTATTATCATAAATATTCTCTCTAAGAAAAGTTGGTTGGGTTTTTCTCTGAGTTTGGGGTTTTCCTAGGATAAATCTTTGTATCTTCTTATGTGTTTCTATCTACTTCTAGATCATGCTTATATTTTCAATATATAATTATTGAATATTAAAATAAGATCAAAATACTCTGGTAAATCTATTTCTATTGAAAATGTAAGAAAAAACTAACATGGCTTCAGAGCAGGTTACCTTCAGAATAGTCTAATCATTGGAAGGAAGATCATGAGAAAAATGGAAGGCCAAATTGTTGAGATTTTCCACTGCACATGAAATTTGTCGCTGCAAAGTTTTTTGTCAAGCTCATTGAGCAATTTATTGGAGGACGATGAGATTAATTTTTCCATAGATCAATTCTCCCTAGCCTAGCACACCTCCTAGTGGTATTAGATTGAACCTTGGTGAAAGTTGAAATTTCACCCCAAAACGACAGTTGCAACAACTTTTTGTTGATTATTTGTCAAAGTTGAAATTTTAGGGTTTCAGGCTTGTTGACATTTTTTTTTTCCGTTGAACCTTATGATTTAGGTTTTTTTACTTCTTATTGTTGAGATGATATAATGTCTTAGATTAGAAGACAAAATGGATGGTGCTACAAATTTCAGAGCTATGCACTTGTATATAAGTTATATCATGAGGGTGCTTGCAAGATATGTACACTTGGAAAAAGGAAATTTGTCCAAGCAGTGATAAAGGGATCCTAGATATAGTGCAATCAGAGGAAGTTCAAGAGTTGGAGGCAACAATGGCGATGTCTCCTACAATATATGACAACTTGAAATGAAATGGGATAGTAGAAGTTAAGACTTGAGGTTCCAAGTTTGATTGATGTATCCCGATTTTCTTTATATCAAGTTTAATATTTGTTGCATCTCAAGAAAATGTTGTAGCTATGACAACAACCTTTAGAGGCCTATTACTGCCAAGTACTATTGTTATGATCATTATG
>SNQJ01S0046338.1:0-15293 GCA_010110895.2 Picea sitchensis
ACTTTGAGTATTCTTGTTGTCTTATGATTATTTTGGGTAACCTAGAATTCGTAAGTATTTCGTTTTAGGTTGATCTAAGATATCTATCTATTCTATGATGTGTATGTTTCACTAAGCTTTTGCAGGTCACATCAAGGGTTTCAATTGGAAGAAGATTCGGAGAGGAGTCCTTCCTTGAGGCCCTCACACACTCCAAAAGCCTCTTTCCTTTGCCATACATTTTCTGTTGTCATTTCATATGGTTTTCAGTTAATATATTAGTTCTAGAAAGGTCATTAAACACATTTTATCTATCATCTTGTTGGCTGGAAAATTTCTGTGTTTACACAGAGATCTTCCATCACTTTTCTTGGTGTTTTGCAGCGTTTTCAGCGAGCTTTAGCTTGCTGATATTGCAGGGCAGCGTCATATTTTGGAAGCTAGGGCTGCATACAACACCTAGGAGGCCTCCAAGCTCGCTCTTCTTGAGCTTGGGTAACATCTCTCATATTCTCCCTTGCTCTTACGTAATTTTCTGAAGTTTTTCTTAGGGTTAGATCTCTAGAAGTAACTTAGTTTAGATCTAATCATTCTTTGTTAATATAACACTTAGATCTAGTTATTCTTTTGTATCATTCTTTCATTCTTTATTCATTAGGTATATCTTAGATAGATCTACACTTGCAAGCTTAGCTTCCTATCTCATATGCTATTGCTTTTCATTTTAATGGTTAAGTAGTTTCATTGTGTTCTCATGCTTTAGATCTATCATCCTCTGAAATTGTTTAACCTCTTTTGGATAGCATTTGATGTTCAAGTTCTAATAACCTATACTTGCTAAGTTCTTTGTTTTTCACAAGCTATTTTATTGATAATTTGGCAAACTTTATATGTAGTATTGATTAGGGTTCTTACACATTTGATAATCATACACTAAGCAATACTTTTAGACAGCCTTTAGCTCACGGCCTAAGGTATTTCTGAGCCTTATTTTGCTCACGGCCTAGTGCCATTTGGAGGCATATTTAGGCTCACGGCCTAGAATATTCAGCCCACGGCTCAGCTCACTTAGGTTGCTCACGGCCTCACTGTTTTGGAGCACCTTAACCTCACGGCCCTCTTGGGTCTCCCACAGATCTGTGCCTTTGATATAGATATAATTTTGCCTTTATGTTAGCTTGAATTCATGCTCTAAAATTAAATCATTTCAAGCCTGTTAAGCTACCATACATAACACTTTCCAGTGTTCACTTTAGAGGCCTTTAAACCTCACGGCCTCCTAGCTCCTTTGCTCACGGCCTTGCTATCTCACTGCTGCACATTACACACAACAGGTTAGTCACACTTACATGCACTTGGTTAATGGTTGATATATCACATATATGCTTTAAGTTTAATTGTTCACACACTTTGAATGCATGTAAGGTAATTGTGGTGTTGTTTTGACTGACAGTTTAATACTTGCTCTGATATTTTAAATCCTCTAGTATCCTAAGCTGCCATACCTCCAACAATTGCATTTCACATATAGCCTGGTTGATGTTAAATGGTTTTAAATGCTTGAGACTTGGGTTGGTGTGATATAGCAGCTACTGTTCATGCTTCTACTTGTTTAACTGTTCATTGTCTATTGCTGATATAACTCATTACCTCACACACTTGCAGCCTCAAACATCTAATACTTTGAAGTTCAATATTCTATCTAGTTGCCTCCATGGAGCTCCGCGGCCTCTTTCGTTTTATAAGCTCATTATATATTACAAATTGTGGGTTAGTTAATTTACAAGTTTATGATACATTGCTCACAATATCTCACACACTTGGATGATGCTCCACTGACCTGGATAGGATCACATCCATTATAGCTCTTGGCCTAGTCTTTTCGTTAGCATATTTCTGTAGCTTATTGGTGTAATGATCATATAGCTTAATGCTTTACAAGTTGTGCTTAATGTGCTAATAGTTTGACATACTTATGGTATAATCTTTATACTTTAAATGTTGATGGGTTTAAACACTAATGTTCATGCTTTAATTTAACTTTAAACTATCTCATTTTCATTGTAAACACACATTGCATCATCCAATCTCGCATACTTATGTCTTAAACATTTAAGTGCCTCAAGTTCTATCTTTCATATTAAGTTTCATTACATGGTTAATGGTTACATGGTATATCTCTTTTGAAGTTATTTCGTGTGATGTTACATTAATGGTTTAAGCATTTGGATATCTTATTGCTATACTTTTATAAGTTTATGGTGGTGTAATCTCCCTTATTTTCAAGCACTTTCGTTCCAGTCCTTTTACTCACGGCCATAAACTAAACAACTAAAATAAAAGTGCCTAAAACTCTTAAAAGCGAACCAACACACCTAAAGACCCACCAGTCTAACAACACTTAATGTAGTTTAGGGTTTTTGACATTGTTTTGCCATCATGAGGGTCAGTCTTTGGGGAAGTGGCGGGGGACCGTCCATTGATTCCGTTAGGATCCCTTCTCGACTACTTCGTGGTGAAGTGGCGGGCTGACTTAGCAGAGTGGTGGGGAGTAAAAAGCCAGTATCTTGAGCGAGGCGAGTTATTTGGCCGAGAACAGTTGAGACACACACACACATAGTTAGGGGGTTGGGATCTAAAATCTTTAAAAGAACACTAGTTGCATAGAACACACTTGTACATGTTTTGGGAAATGGAGTAATATTGATAGATAACATTACTTGTGATAATTTCATTGACATATCTCATTTGTGCAACTAATTGCTTATTCTTTTATGGTGTTGTGATACATTGGTTCATTGTCATTGAATATCCACAGTTAATCAATTATCATTGTTGTGGTTATTGGATCAATAAGTTGTTGAGCATCCCACTTGGGAGAGCATCACTTATTTGATCCTTGAGTGCTATGTTAGATGCCGGTGAGAAGCGGTCCAAAGTGGGTAAAGTGCCACTTGGGGTATGTAGCCCCTAGGGTGTGATACGGTATATCTTGTTCATTTGTATATCTTGTAAACTTTGTAAACTTGTATAATTTGTATAATTTAATCTTGTGTGGGGTTTGGGTAGTTTGATTTAATTGTAAAGTATATTGTAGCGAACCACCCTTACACATAGTTGACCCATTGCCCAACCTTAGGCACTAGTCTTTAGTTGACTTAGGAAAGGGTTGACTCTCATTTAACTTAGACTTGCACTTGCATTTTTGCTTGTCATCTTAGGCTAGTTTCCTTTAGCCTATAATCAATTGAAACTAACTCCTAGAATGTTATTATTAAAATTAACTTAGTAACTAGGGACAACCCCTTGGCTTCCCTAGGAGTAAGCCACAGAAGAAGTTCTTGTCAAGGTGACGATTAATGGGCAAAGAACAGACATTGTGTCTCGAACTTACTAAATTAGTAGGACTTAATGCGTGCGCAGAATATTACATAAGAACGACAACAAGACGCTCCATTACAAACCTCTCTCTCACACTTTTGCAATGCGGTCTGCGTGCCGCGTTCTTACCTTTCTTGGTGAGTTATGACATGCATGGGGATCTCTTAGCTTTGGTGATCCAGGAACTAAAAAGATTGACCTTTGTAATAGATGGTCATTTTATGACCACTGAAGTTGACATCATCCTATATTTGCGGAGTCAGCAGGTTGACAAGCGAGGCTGATCCTTTGCATATTCCACTATCAAGTGTTCCTTCTAGTCAACTAACATACCTGTCATGGAAAAATGGATGGCCTTCTAGATAATGCATGACCTTTGTCTTTGTTCTTCCCTTTGGCAATTCAATGTCAAAGTCGTAGGGCTGTATTTTGCTTACCCATTTTTTGTTGTCTTCATTCAAATCCTTCTACTCAAATAGATATTTAAAAGGCTGTTATGGTCTGATTTGACCCTGAAACCTTGCACCTACCGAAATATTACTTTGAATTTGGCTGAGTGCTTGCATGATAACCAACATTTCTTTGTCGTAAATGTTGTAAAAGTAGTTCGAGGACCCACGAGTTTCCGACTTTCATGAGCAAGGGGGTGCTACGATTACGCATCAACTGCAGCCTCTATACCTTCCAGGGCATCCTGCTCCAAAATTAGGGTATGCCCGAAATCGGGAAAATAGAGCTAGAACTGGGAGGTGCTCATGACCTCTTTCATTTTCTCCATGCGTGACTTGGGCCTCATCATTCCATTTGAGGACCTTGCGAATTGGTCGGTCAAAGGGTGCACAGTTGAAAACCCTAGCGACAAATTTTCTATAATATGTGCATAGGCCGTCCCCTGGAGTTCTGTGAGTGTTTTTTTGGAGTAGGCCATTCCCTAATCATTGTTATTTTCTCCTAGTGCTGTACCTTTTGCCCCTATGATGTGTCCCAAAGAAAACTTGTCATTCCAAACTCATACTTGGATTCCTTGGCGTATGATGATTGAGGATTTGGTCCACATGTCGAGGTGTTCCTCTAGGTCTTCTTGTAAATGAGCAAGTGTCGAGGAATACCAACAAATTCCTCTGTTATTTGTTGAACACATGGTTCATGCAAGGCTGAGAAATATTAGGCTGGGGCATTGGTTAACCCAAAGAGCCAAAACTTAGCGGTGGTGGTAGTGACACCTAAAAATTTTATTTTTGAGAATCATCCTCCCTCCCTCATTTTGATTTGATGAGAGCCAGTAGTCTATTTTTTATTGAAATATATAGCTCCATCGCGACTCATCCAACAACTCATCAATCACGAATTCACGGTGCACATTTTTATCGTCTTTTTATTCAAAGGCCGTAAGTCAATGTACATTCTCATCGTTCTATCCTTCTTCTTCACCAAGACTAATAACGAAGCAAATGGGCTTGAAATCAGTCTGATGTGTCCCATGTCTAGAAACTCCTTGATGGCCTTCTCTATCGTCTTTATAGCTGTTGAGATGCCTATAGGGTGTGGTGATAGCGGGCTTAGCCGCAGCTAAGCTCGGTAGTGGCCTCAAATCCCTGTCTAGTGGCACACGGAGGAATGGGTTAAACACTTTCTGGTGCTTTATTAGGGATTCTTTTGATCTTGGTATTAGCAATGCACCTTTCACTTCTCATCCACCATTGTTGAGACCTTACATTCCACTACATATAAAATTTATTCCCTTCTCAAGATGGCTTCCATCCTCTTGGCCGTGACCACTCGGCAGAGTTACATGTGTCATGCCTCTGAGCACAACCTTCGTCCTCCTTCCTCCAAAGGACATTTCCATGGTCTTGTAATTTGTGGCGATGGGTCCTGATGACCACCTATTCAACTAGAGTCAACTCATGTTCCATGAAGATGTGCATCATCGTGCAAGTATGTTGAAAGGCGGTTTGGTTCTATTGGGCATTTTATGCCTCCGACACAAAAATTTTGTAAACAAAATTCCGCACCCTAGCGTGGATTAATATGTAATAAGTCTACATGGATCATAGTTAGGTCCGGGTACCTTGGGATATTTTCATTAGGAGTTCCTTTCACCAGGGTTTTTTATCCTCGGGTTGTCAATTGGGCTTTTCAGTTTGGTTGATTTTCCTTGAGTTTTTTCCCTCACATGCAATAATTCCTCAAAAATGGTGAACAACATTCTAATGATCTCATCCTTTGGTAGCTATTGTTTAGGAATGATGTAAATGACCATGCTAGACATTGTAGAAGTTTGTGAATTTAAATTCGAGTCAGTAGGTTTTTAATTAATTAAATTTAATTAATTTTTCCCCAAGGTTGAATTTTAATTATTTAATTAATTAAATGTTTTTAACAAATATTGTAAAAAGCGGGTCTTTAAGGACGATAGGGGTTTTTGTGCTCAAATGAAATGGAATGGAACCCCCTACACCCCATAGACCAAGTTTCAATTTCGATTGGACAAGTTTGCTATGCATTTGTCCCGCAGTGTCGGTCGATTAAAACAACAATTTTAATTGCTAAAATTATGACTTATTACCCGAAATGTCAATTTTGTAATAATGAGTTAGATGATATGAGATGTTGAAATGATGGTTAGAGAGAGACCCCTAAGCATAACCTAACCCTCCCAGCCTTTTCCAGCCTATTCCCCGCTACCACCCACCTTCTACACTCAAAATCCCTTGCCCCTAAGGGGATTGACGTTTTTCCTTGGTGGAGGTTGTTGTGACTTATTTGGGGCCCCTCTCATAAGTTATGACTCCTTTGACTTCTACATCACCTCCTAGGATGATCCACTCCTTTTTTCCTGGTGATACATAAAATTTCTTCAATTTCACTCTTCTTTTGCCCCCTCCAAGAGCAGTTACGCCCCTGTTAGAGAGATTCTCATGTTTGCTTGGGTTTGACACTTGGAGCTCGTAAGTGCCTCACTGCCTCTTGAGCTGCAAAAACCCTCCTCACTCATTCTCCGCATTTGAGGTAAAGTTATGCCTCTTGGATTTTCGCCCGCTCTGCTCTTACCCATGTTCCTCAAGCTCATCTTTCAGTTGTTGACCTTCCCTATTCAGCTGGGGTCAGCTCATGTTATTATACATGAAGATGCATGCTGGGATTCACAAATTATGTTGAAGACAGTAGTGGTTTTACTTGGGCATTTGATGCTCCGGCAAAATTTTGTAAGCGAAATTTCCGCACCCACATTGGGTTGATAATGTAATAAGATACGCATGGATCCTTAGTTAGGTCAGGTACCTTGGATGTTTTCACCAGGGGAGTTCCTTTCATCAAGTGTTTTCTTCTCAGGTAATTAATTTCGCCTAACCAACCTTATTAATCTCCCTCGAGTTTTTCCCTCCACACATGCAATAATTTCCTCAAGAGTGGTGAGCAGCGTCCCTAGTCCTCATCCTTTGGTAGCTATTGTTTAGGAATGTTGTAAATGACCATGCGAACCCAGTGTAGAAAGTTTAGGAATTTCATTCGAGGTCTAGAATGAGTTTTTAATTAATTAAATTTTAATAATTTGAAATTAGTGGTATTACAACTAATGTTGTAAAAGCTGGATCTTTGGGCTTTTGATAGGTGTTTGTGCTCAAAGAAATGGAATAACACCCCTACATCCATGGACCAAGTTTATTTCGAGTGGGACTAAGTTTACTATGTCTTAGTCCACTGAGTTGAAACTTGGTCAAAGCGTGTAATTTTAATTTGCTAAGGTGACTATCAATCATCGAGAAACAGTGTAATTTCAGTTAGTAAGTGAGTGTAGAAGATGAGTAAAAACAAGTTAGACCCCTCCTAACCTACCCAAACCCATCTAAACACTTTCCAACTTATTTCAACCTATTAACTCAACCCCTCACCTCTTTAGCTCTTGCACTAGGGGGAAAAACGTCCCCCTTCTAGCCAATCCATTGATTCATGCCACAGAGCTTGGGTGGGCCCCTCTCACATGAGGTGCACCCCTCCACCGACCCCGCTTCCTCCAAAACCCTAAACCTAACACCCCCAACTATCTCCCTAAGCTCACGCCCTCCTCTAAAGCTCATGCCCCCTTGAGGAAGGACGTCCCCCCACTCACCCAAACCTAAACCACTTGCCCAAAATAACAAGTGGGCCCTGCTTACCTAGTCATGCCACCTAGTTTCTAACCTATCCTAAAACCTACAACTCATAATTCATCAATTCATTTATTCAAACCCTAATGAGAGCCCTCCTCTTGAGATTGGTGCTTTTGCTCTCAAACTAACACTTGGCACTCATCCAAATACTTTCTCTTGACCTCTAGGGTATAAAGAGAAGTCTTCCTCACACTTCTTCTTTACCATTCTTTGAGCTAAATTTACTCACCCCCTACACCCATAGACCAAGTTTCAGCTCAGTCGGACTAAGTTTACTATGTCTTAGTCCACTCAGAGTCAGTCTTAGTCAAAACAGCAATTTTAATTGCTAAGGTGACATTATCAAAATGTCAAAAACATTGTAATTTTCAGTTAGTAAGTGAGTGTGAAGATGGTAAAAAGCAAGTTAGACCCTCCTAACCTACCCAAACCCATCCTAAACACTTTCCAACTTGTTTCAACCTATTAACTCAACCCCTCACCTCTTTAGCTCTTGCCCTAGGGGGAAAAACGTCCCCCTTCTAACCAATCCATTGATTCATGCCTAGAAACTTGGAGTGGGCCCCTCTCACATGAGGTGCACCCCTCCTAAAACCTAACTATACCAAAACCCTAAACCTAACACCCCCAACTATCTCCCTAAGCTCACGCCCTCCTCTAAAGCTCACGCCCCCTTTGGTGGAGACTCACTCCCACTCCCACTCACCCAAACCTAAACCACTTGCCAAAAATGGCAAGTGGGCCCACCTAACTTACCTAGTGCGCCCCCCTTACCTAGTTTCTAACCTATCTAAAGCCTACAACTCACCCATTCATCAATTCATTTATTCAAACCCTAGCTTGGGCGCCCCTCCTCTTGAGATTGGTGCTTTTGCTCTCAAACTAACACTTGGCACTCATCCAAGTGCTTTCTCTTGGCCTCTAGAGGTATAAAGAGAAGTCTTCCTCACACTTCTTCTTTACCATTCTTTGAGCTAAAGTTATGCTACCGAATTCTTGTCATCTTCTTGCTCTTGCCATCTCACATTTCACTCATTGCTCTTGAAAGTCTTGTAGCAACTTGTTGCTACAACACTCTCATATTTTGGGATCTAATAACAAAAGCTTTGGAGGATTCTTGGACTAATATAGATTAGTCATGTTAGTCTATTTCATATGAGGTGATTTTGTTCCTATACTTCTTGTGGGTTTTTAGCTAGCATCTTAAGGAAATTAGTTTGTTTAAGTAGATCATTAGACTTTAGAGCTGCTGATCTATGTATGATTGATTAGCTAGGATTGTGTAACTAGTTCACTTTACTATTCTATTCATCATACTATGCTGTTTTAAACTCACATGTTGTCTTAGTGTGCAGATTTGTCTCACAAGGGTTGGTTGGAAGAGGCTTTAGAGGAGTTTCCAGCCATAACTTGCATAAACTCCAAGCCTTTGATTTGGATCTGATATATTTCTGTCATTTCATTACGTTTTTTTGTAACTAACACTCTCTTAGATAGGTCAAAAACATAAATTTTCAAGTCTGATTTTTATATATAAAATTTCTGTGTAAAAACATAAATTTTCTGTAACATATTTGGTGTGTTTTGCAGCATTTCTAGCAAGCTTTTGCTTGTTGTTTTTTGCAGGTACATACCAGAAAGGAGGGGGAAAAGCTGCTCAAGATCATCAAGAAGACTTCCCCAACAAACCCTTTGGGTTGGGTAACTATTTCCCGACTTTTTCCTTGCATTTCCAAGTTTTCTTTCATATTTCTTCATTCTTTTGGGCCCATAATCTTGAACTAACTTAGATTAGCTTATTTCATCTTTTAGTTAGTTTATTCTTTGTTCATATAGTTGTTAGTTTATCTTTTCTTTTATTTCATTAATTTGTTGTTAGCTTAGATTTCCCTCCTTGGCCAACAATGGTAGGCTTGCCTCCACCTTGGCCATTGTGAGTGGTTCCCTTCTTTTCTTTCTAAGTTATTCATTTTCTAATAAGCTAATGACCGGCACCTTGGGAGAATAACCCCCAAAACCGCACGGCCTAAGGGAAACTAATCTTCATTTGGTGATTTTATGCTTAATGGTTAAAACAATCTAGTTAGTAATCACACCTAATAGTTTCCTTTCTTTGAATCTCATTTCATATGCTTATGGTTAAATGGTTAAATGGTTAAATGGTTTGTGATATTTTCTAAATGCTAAATCTATTTGTTACATAAATCATCTAGCTTGCTTATACTTCTAGCATATGTGATCTAGATAGCCATCACACTTAGTTTCCTTTCATGCAAGTTTAATTCATATGCTTTGATTTCTAATAACTTGTGATATATCTTAAATTGCTTAATCTACTTGTTGTCATAAGTTACTTTACTTTTCATTTTCTAAGCATATGATTATCTCACACATGGTTTAAGATCTCAAATTTTATCTTGTTTAATCCTCACTTTTCAAAGCACACATTTCACTTTAATGGATAAACATATATTGGATAAGTAATCTTGAATCATAAGGTCTTTTCACACACTCTTTAAGGCAAGTTGTTCTTGCCCTTTCATTTTGGTTTAAACTTAAATGTCTATGATGATGATGTGATGCTCACATGTACTTAATATTCTTTTCATTTATGTGGCATAATCTCATGGTTTAAGACATTTTATTTTCAGCCTTACTATTCAAGCACTCACTACATTTAAGTTAAGTTGCTTCATGGTTTAATCTATCACACTCATAACTTAAACTTTTCAAGCAAGTTTTTATTTTCTGTTATATGCAGCAAGTTGTCCTTGCTTAAATCTCACATTTAACTTGCAATCTTTATGTGGAATGGTTGGTAATTAAGTGGCATATCTTTTGTATATTTTCCATTTAAGTTTGATGTGGTGAATGCTCTTTAATTTCAAGCTTTTAAATACATTTTCACAAGCTTTTTCATTTCGGCCATGTTATCCCCGATATCTAGGGATAACTAGGAGATCATGTCTCGAGGCCCAAATGGTCCTAGACATGGAGTACCGAGAGCAGGAGCGACCTGAGCATGGTCCTGGAGGACCCATCTTCTTCTTCTCAGCCAGCTTTGTCCTGTCAGCAGTACCAGCCTCCATCACTACCGGCCTGGGCTTCCATCAGAAAGGGCTCTTGCTCCATGAGGTAATTGGTCTAAGGTATCATGGTATGTGTCATATTTGATCATTATAACCCTCTTATGTATGCATTAGATCTCTTTCATTTCAGATAACTGCTTGGATCTTACACTCATCTACTTGACCACTGTTGGGGTGACTGATTGGGTAGCTTAGCGAGTTGGTATTCATGGGCTTTGGTTAGCCACCAAAGGGGGTTTGAAGAGCCATCGTCCGCTCCCCTCATATTATCATTCTTTCATCTTAAAACCCATTCATCTATCCCACTACCCTAGTCTAGCCATTAGGATGACCATCCAGGGTACATCTTGTCTTGTGGGAAGAAGGGGCTAAAGGCCCAGGGGGTAAAAGCAGCTGGTAAAAGATAAAAGCCATAGGATATGGAAGAATGAAAACCTAGAGATGCTTAGCCCACGGGATCCCCGAGAAAGACAATAAAAACCTCATAAAAGAAGCTGAGGGACCTAAGAAAAGTGTCAATAAATAAATTGCAAGTTAACCAGGAGGTCTCATCTGCGAGCGGCCATTATATGTTCATAAGAGTATTATTTAGCATTGCTGGCATTACCACCATCACGGTCTAAACCAGTGATGACCTTTGGTTTACATGGCCAGAGGAGTCTATCACGAGCCAGCCCTCTCATTATAAGAAGATACTAGTGGAATTGCTCTTTATCGGCTCTCTATTACCTAATGAAAGCAGTGTCCTCTTTATTAGGCTTGTAGCAAAAATGCAAATAAAGAAAGATAAGGCAATAAGGGCTTGGAAAAATTCCATGGCCAGAATTTTGCAGCTCGCCTCCTACAAGAGAGCACCTGATTGGCCTGAAACCTAGAATGCATTATGACTAGACATCCTAGAACCACATCACGTCATTATACATGGTTTGAACTCGCCCTTCCTACTTGAGGGGAAACTTCACCATCTTATGGGTATTAGCCCACGTGGGATTTGCCCTTTGGTTGCTTTGGCTTTGTATGGTGGGTTTGTGTAGGGTTTTGAGCTATTAGAAGATTTGTTAGGGATGTTGTGCATATATTTGATAAATTTATTATTGAAATGTAGTTACATTGCTATGATGTCTTGGAGTGATGAGCTTGGAGGAAGTAGCCTTTGATGTCTGCGAGAGGACCGGCCGGTTGGTTAAAGGATGCAGTGCACATTAAGGAGATGACTAGTTAGGACCTCCATGGGGCTGAAGAGCCAGTTGGTGGGATGGCGAGGCGGGGCAGTCTTGTGGCGAGCCAGAGAGAGAAGAAGGGCGTCTTCATCCCGGGACGTTTTGGGGAGACACCGCGCTGGCCTGTGGGGATCAACCCCGCCTGAGATGGGGCGTTGACCACGATTGATCAGGACGCCACCGAAGGCGGGATGGGTGACTACAGGGCACATGGCAGCCATGTTACGGGCTTGTTTGGCATTTGTGGCGAGTTCTTTGGAGCCCGGGGAAGGGAACAACGTTTTGCTTATTGATTAGTTGCAGTGCCTAAAAGGACTAGCGTCTCCAACAGGAATGGCCTTAATTTTTCTGCTCATTATTGGCATTTAGCCTGTAAAAGTGACAAATAAACTGAATAATGAACTATTAGCCTTGTCGATGTTGTTGACCTATTTTTGTAAAATTAAAGGTCAAAATGTGTATAAATAGAGGATGTTTTCCCTCTTTTTGGACCATAACATAACTTGCTCTCCTTTGTAGAGACTTTTAGCTGTTCTTTTTGTTGTTTTGTCTCTTGGTGTGCATATCTTGGGAGGATTAATTTTTATACAAAGTGGTGCTCTATGCTATTGGAAGGTTTACAACTAAGAGATGGTTAATGCTTCTTCATGATCTGTAAGTGTCTTTCAATGAAACTTCTTGAGCTTGAGTGATGGTTGTTGTTTAACATTTACATTTATTGTTATCTTGTTGTTATTTGCTTAACCTTCAGAGCCCTAAGGGCCAACACTTTAAGTAGATGCATTGGCTTTATGTCCCCATGAGCTTATAGCCAAGTGGATTTGAGAAGGTCTAGCCTAGCCATAGCTACCCTAACCATCTCTTGTCTTGGGCGAGCTGGTTTTGAGCATAAATTGAAGAAAGAAGTGATCTAGGCCTAATTAAGTTTACCTAGGGTTTTACTTCTAGGGTTTGAGAGGCTGTATTGAAGCAACACTTTTCAGCCCTAGATCTATCGCCTAAGCTACCCGTTTTGCCAAGAAGGTCTTAAGGAAGGTAAAGCTAGGCTAGCCTTAGCTACACCTAGGTAAGCCTTTTTCTTCTTAGGTTTAGGGTTTGTGGCCTTGCCACCATAACACCATCAAACCTAGCTCTCTGTCTTTAAGTTTGAATCCTTCCTAAACCATTAGCCATTTCTCCATTGACTCCCATTAACCCAGGCACTAGTCTATCAATGCTTGAGCTTGTTATGTCTTAAAACCTTCAAATTACTTCTTAATTGCAAACCCTAATTAACCTAGCGTCTAACCATAGCTAGTTTTAGGACTAACCCTAAGAGGATAGATTGGCCTTAAAAGACTTTGTTTGGATAGAAAGTCGCGGCCTTGTCTTCTCTTTGTGGCCGTGGAGTTAAATTGTACTTTTGCTGGTTGAAATTGTCGAAACGTCCACCATTGGCTTCGCTAACACAAGAACACCAAAGATTATATAGAGGTGACGTCATAGTCTTGTTTCTTTGCTTATGCCACAAAACTTGTTGCCCTTTCTATCTTCACCTCTCTTGATTGGCATTGGTGTGGTTATATCTATAGTTAATTTGACAAAACGGTGCACTCATTGTCTTTCAAAGTGTCTTATTGGTTAAGGCTGACGTCACATCGGTAACAACATTATAGGTGACGCAGCAGCATTATGTGTATGAGCTAAATTAGAATATTTATTGCATTAATGATATATTACACATAGTTGAATTGAAAATTGAATGCTGATTTGCCTTTGATGCTTTATTGAAAGAAGTGATATAAGTCTTTGTTATGTTTAATACATCATTGACTTCGTCAATAGCCAACGTCATTGCTCATATATTTATTGAAAGATAGTCTTAGATGCTTATGAAGTACTAACCCAGCACTTTCCCTAGTTTCTATTTGTTTGTCGCCAGCGAGGTACTTCTGATGGTTTTATCTCCTCGACTATCCTCTCTTGGGCAGCAATGAACTTGGAAGGGTTTCCTTGACAGCCTTTATCCTTTGGCCTTCCTTTGACTCAGATTTTACATAAGGGGACGTCTCCTTGGACTTGCCCTCCTAAATGAAAGAGCTCCCCGCCGAGGGTGGCAGGTGGGTGGGAAATACATTACGCCAGACGTCTCCCTTGGACTTGCCCTCCTAAATAGAAAGAGCTCCCCATCGAGGTGACAGTGGGTGGGGAAGCTCCTGTTACGCCGGTTTCAAGCCCTGACTCAAGCCCTTGGACCTTTCCTACAAACCGTGCGATAACAGGCCATACCCTTAAACGTCAAATTTTGAAGCTCTAAAACACTTCTAAAATTCACCCAACACATTAAAAGACCCACCCGCGGGTCATAACAACACTAAGACAACATTTTAGGGGCTTCATTCAGCCATCTCCACCATCTAAAACGGGTGGGAGGAAAACAACGGAAGGAAGTGGCGGGGGACCGTCTCGTGATTTCGTTGGGGAGATCCTTTCCGGGAAGTACTCTCACTGTCAGGGCTGACCGTGGAAGCTAGGGTGGGCCTCGTTGCCTTACTATCTTGAGCACCCGGCAGTCATTTGGCCAAGGGAGGAGGAAGCTTGAAGCATACACATAGTTTAGGGGGAAGGGAAATAAAATTTACTAAATCTTTAAACAACTCCTTAAACACTTAGTTGCATAGATCACCTTTGTATGTTTGGGGGAAATTAGATGTATGCATAGGAAAACACATTGGTGATAATCTCATTGTTTAATCTATCTTTATTGCAACTTATTGGTTTATGTTTCTCATGTCTATGTGAAAATTTGAGTATAACATTGAATATCTTGTTTATTTGATTGTTGTGGTGTGAATCAAGAAAGTGTTGAGTATCCCACTTGGGGAGGCATCACTTTCTTTGATTCTTGAGTGCTTTTTGTGGTTGCCAGTGAAGGCGGTCCAATAGAGTAAGTGTTATTGGGGCATGCTTGGCTAATTGTTGTATCACTTACACTTCTTGGTATCTTTTGTATTTTGTTGTATCTTTGTAAATGGTGTAATCATTGTAACACTTAGCATTCTTTTGTAAGTAATTATAACCTTGGGTTTGTGGGTAGTTTAACTTGATTTACTTGTAATATTTTTGTAATAAACCACCCTCAAACTTAGTTGACCCCATTTGCCCAACTTTAGGCACTAGTCTTAGTTGACTTAGGGAAAGGGCTGATTCACATATAGAAGTAGACTTGCACTTCGCATTGGTTGCTTTTGCATCATAGGCTAGTTTTCCCCTTTAGCCTTAACGAATTAAAACTAACTCCTAGAACATTAAAACTAAAATTAATCTAGTAACTAGGGACAAACTCCTTTGGCTTCCCTAGGAGTAAGCCTAGAAGGAAGAGGTTCCAGTCAAGGTGACAGTGTGGACTTGGAACCTAGACATTGTGTCTCCGAGGACACACTAAGTGAGTTGGACTTAGCTCACGTTAGCAAGTGTGTATAAGGACGGCA
>SNQJ01S0046338.1:15303-34847 GCA_010110895.2 Picea sitchensis
TAAAATCTTAAAGTTTTATTCTTGTTATCATTCGGCAAGCTGTTCTTGCCTTTTTCTTTTTGCAAAGTTATATGTCATGATGATGAATGGGATGCTATGTTAATGGTTTTTATCTTATGAACTTTACATTCATGTTATCTTAAGTTTATGGGCTAAATCTTTACATTCATAGCACTTCATTTCAAGCACTTTGCAGTTTCGGTTTTGGGCTTAAATCACAATTTTCGGACATCTAAAATACTCCTAAAACACTCCAAACACACCTAAAGACTCAGCCGCGAGTCATAATAACCTTTTAGACAACTTCGGATAGCCTTATTCAGCCATCTCCACCATCTAAAACGGGTTTGAGGAAAACAACAGAGGGTAGTGGCGGGGGGCCGTCCCGTGGTGCTCCAGGTGGGTGTCCTCTCCGGGAAGTACTCTTACTGTCAGGGCTGACCGTGGAAGCTAAGGTGGGCCTCGTTGCCTTACTATCTTGAGAACCCGGCAGCTATTTGGCTATAGGAGGAGGAGGTTTAAGGCTCCACACATAGTTAGGGGGAGGGAATAATAAAATTTACTTAACTTTTAAGAAACTCCTAACCACCTAGTTGCATAGACAATCCATGTGTGTTGGGGAATCTTAGATGAATGTTTAGGAACCCACATTGCTAATACTTTCATATTTGCATTTTTTAATTGCAATCTTATGGTTTGTCTCTCTAAATGTTTTAAGTCTTTATGAGCATTTGAGTTAACAAATTTATATATCTTTGTTTATTTGCTCTTGTGGTGCGATTCAAGAAGGAGTTGAGTATCCCACTTGGGGAGGCATCATCTTCTTGAATCTTGAGTGCTTTAGTGGTTGCCAGTGAAAAGCAGTCCAATAGAGTAAGTGTTATTGGGGCATGTTTGGCTTATGTGATTAATCTCAATTTGAATATTTCCTAAACTTGCACATTTTGGCATCATTGTATATCTGATTAATTTGTATCTTGTGTATCATCTTGTATCTTTGTAATATTTGTCTTTCATTGTATAAGTAGTTGCGATCTTTAGTTTGTGAAATAGTTCTAATATTTTGACTTATAATATTTTGGTAATTGAACACCCTCAAACTTAGTTGACCCCTTGCCCAACCTTAGGCACTAGTCATAGTTGACTTTGGGAAATGATTGCTTGTCATTTAGATAATCTTGCACTTTGCATTTGCTGCTTTAGCATCTTAGGCTAGTCTTTCCCCAAGCCTTCTAACAAATTAAAACCAACTCCTAGAACATAAACGTTAAATCAAATCTAGTAACTAGGGTCTACCCCCCTTGGCTTTCCCTAGGAGTGAGCCTAGAAGGAAGAGGTTCCACTCAAGGTGACAGTGTGGACTGTGAACCTGTTATCCCCGATATCTAGGGATAACTAGGAGATCATGTCTCGAGGCCCACAGGTCCTAGACATGAAGTACCAGGATTGACCTGAGCATGGCCCTGGAGGGCCCTGTTAGCGATATTTCTTGTCATAGGCTCGAGAGCATTCGGGCCTGCAAGTTGCACGAAGTGATCAAGCACAGCACGAGAGAATCCTTGTTTTTCCAAGTAGCGGGTCAAGCGAGCGGGCAAAGTGTCTTCGGCATCATCCAAGGTCGATGATCTCGCAAACTCGGGAGTTCGCAGGGTAAAGGCCCAAACATTGGGTATCCCAAGTCGCGAGGACGCGAGAAGCTAGAAGGTGAATAACCGTTAGATCTGGATCGAGGAGCCGTTGGATCCGCACGTGGGATCGCGTATCGGGGCCTCGCAAGAAAAGGCTCGAGAATTTGGGCGCGGGGATTGCGAGATTGCGAGGAGCGATACCCCGACAGCTGGAGGCAGTGGGGGCCATAGCAGAGTCGGCGAGTGGAATACAGGTGGCACGAAGCCTCGGGATCTCGCCGCGAGAAGTCCCGAAGTGTTGGTGTTTGGATTCGCGAGTCGCGAAGTACCGAAGGCATCCCGGACTTGGGCCCACAGTCTTACCGAAGTGATCAGAACTGTCCATCTGAAGCGGACACGTGGCGCGCGATTAGGCCTCTCGCCTCCTCGCCCCTCGCAGCTTTGAAACAGAAGGATTAACTCTCCCCAGCCGCGAGTCACGAAGTGCCGAGGACGTCCAGAGCCTGGGCCCATAGTATCGCCGAGGGGATCTCAGTCGTCCATCTGAAGCGGGCACGTGGCGCACGATTAGGCTCCCCGCCTCCTCGCCCCTCACAATTTTTAAGAACAAGGATTAACTCTTTCCATTCGCGAGTGCCGAGGGCGCTTTGGGAATAAGCACGTGGTCACAGCCCATGGTCACTTAGGGGTGATAGAAAGCGCTGCGCAAAGGGCCGAAGCGCCGAGTTTAGGTGCAGAAGGGATCACTGTGTTCTCCAGGTGCCAATTCAACTTGGTCTCAATCCTACTACCTGCTCGGAGTGAATGAAGAAGAGAGAGGGTGGTTGAAACCTCTCCTCATGCATTAAGTATAAGGTATGGAGGGTCTAGCAAGCGGTCCGCTCGAGAGGGTCCTGTGTACCCAGTTCTTCAAAGACGCCATGCCAAAGTCTTCAGCTCGACAGAGAAGTCTGCGCACGTTAGCCCAACACTTAATGGCTCAGCTACCCTCCTTACAGGAGCCATGCGCAGTTAAGGTGGTGCTTAAAAGAAGATATCAGTACGAGTTTGACTGAAGTGAAGTGACACCAAGCCTTGGGCGACTAGGCACGCCTCTGTGAGGAGATTTTTCCTGAGTATATAAACTCAGTCTTTGTATTTTTGTTGGTATCAATGGTAGAGCAGAGCTCCCTACTGTAAAGTTTAACAGACATCCTAGTTTGTTGGATATGCATCTGTATTTGAGATATCTTGTTTTATGACAGACAGTTTTTCTCGCTCCATCTAATTTTCATCTCATACTTAGAGAATTCGTGATTGGCTGAGTCGCGCGAATTACTGCAGTTCTGTTACGATAAATGATTTATCGTCGCTTTATTGTATTCTCTGGTTTTTGTGTTTAAGTGCAAGAAGACCTTGCATTTGGATGCCTTCTTCTACAGCCTGTTAAGAACCTGTCGTTTGTAACAGACCTTCGCACTCTTTCCATATAAGTCTTCCGCCTGTTCACCCTTTACTACAACTCGCTGTCTGAAGTTTATATAAGACCTCACTTACCTATGCATGCCTGGCCTAGTTTGGAGTTGGAATGATATCGTTTTGAGTTGACTTCCATTCGGTCACCCCATCTATAAACAAACCGTGACATAAAACTGATGGGCGTCGGGCTCTGCTCCTGCTAGCAATCCAGAAGTGACTTCCATCGCCAACATTTCTGGCGCCGTTCCCGGGGACGAAGTTGAAAATTTTCCCCGGGATTGAACGACATTGAGCCTCTGATTCTGAAGGTGCATCAGGTATCAGAGCCTTTGAAGATTGCTACCGTGCACCTGGCGACTCCATTGTGACGACTCCACTGGAGCGAACCCGCTGTTTTAATTGTGGCTTCCAGAGGCAGACATACGCGATCACATCCACAGTTGCCTCTAGCTACACCTGTAACTGATCCGGAGGTGGTTCTCAGAAAAGGAAAGGCC
The DNA here is from genome assembly GCA_010110895.2 of Picea sitchensis. Lineage (NCBI taxonomy): Eukaryota > Viridiplantae > Streptophyta > Pinopsida > Pinales > Pinaceae > Picea > Picea sitchensis. The sequence continues at coordinate 18,887 of SNQJ01S0046338.1, forward strand.
CCTGAAGAAGAAGCTTCCACCGCCGAAGCAGGTAATCCGCCATTTCCTTCTGTAAGAAATCTTTCCTCTCCTCCTCAGTTTCTTGATAGACCTCCTTCAGAGGTTTCCCGTTCCCTGAATTTTGGGAGTGTTCCTGCTGAGTTTTCCCCTCCTGGTCTGGGACTAGAGGGATAAATCCTTGTCACTCCCCTCTCCTTTGAAGCTGTTTATCGGCGAAGACCCAGGATCATAGAAGATTTCTCCACTCCTGCGCAAAGAGGAGCACCTGCTGACTTGAGCTCGTTAGCCTTCTCCTTAAACCCACTCTCATTTCCCGCAGCCCCTTCGCGAACTCCTTCTCCTCCAAGCTCTCCTCCACCTAATATTCCTATGGCTGGTGCTAATCCCCCTATGACCAGAATGGAAGCTATTATAGCCGCTAGGTACGCTCCCCTTGTGTTACCTCAGCCCCTCAACGCCCTCCCGGCAGATGGTTACCTCAAGCAACTACCCAAATTTACGGGTGAGGGGGACGTAACTGCAGATGAGCACCTAGAAGCCTTCTACAGTTTCACAGACGACAATGTCATCATGCATGCAGACATATGGATGAGGATTTTTGTCCACAACCTCCAAGGAGAGGCTAGAAAATGGTTCAAGGCCCTGCCTCCTAGATCTATTGATGGGATCGAAGCCCTAGACAATGCCTTTTTGAGGCAATGGGGAGATAAAAAGGATTTCATGTATTACATGACGGAGTTTGGGTCGTTGAAGAGAAAGGAAGGAGAGTCTGTCTCCGACTTCTCCAAGAGATTTAATAAAATGTACAACAGAATCCCTGCTGAGATAAAGCCCTCCGAGGCCTCTGCAAAGATCACTTACTCCAGCGCTTTTGATCCTGATTTCTGCCTACTGCCGAGAGAGAGAAGAGCCACTACCCTGGCCCTCATGCAAGATGCAACCGTGGAAGTAGAATCTAACATATTGGCTGTTGACCGACTCAGGAGCGCGGGTGATAGAAATACGCCCAAGAACAGGCAGGAGACTTCCTCATCCAATTCCTCTCCCATGCCCCATCAGACACATGAGACAGCTAGAACACTAAAATCACTTGCTGCCAAGATAGAAAGGTTGGAATTAGAAGGAAAGCCCATGTACAGAAATCCTCAGAACGCTGATAATAGAGGTTTCAGGAGACCTAGTAACAATGGACCACAGGCCTTTCCAAGGGAACAAAGGGAAAAGGACAGAGAGGATCAAAGGATTCAAACCCCTCTCCAAAATAACCTGGTTACTCATGATGAAGGAGAGGAGATAGACGAATTCGACACTGAAATTCACTGTGTTGAAGAAGCTCCTCCTTTTCCTCATTTGACTCAGTCTGCATATGAAAAATCCCTGATAAACATTCACATCCATGAGTTAGGAAAGGGAGAAAGGGCCGGTCATACCTCTAACAGATACAATCTCAGGTCAAGGAAGAAAGAAGGAGACTTTGACAGCCAAGACCAGCCCCTCATAGCAGATAAGCCTACTAAAGTTGCAGCAACCACAACTAAAGAAAAGAGAACTCATAGTGCTTTGCCAGCAGCCAAAGTACCTGCCACTGAGGTAAGGGAAGCTCCTAAGCCCATTTCCCCTTTTAATTTTGAGCATGAAATTCAAAAAATTAGGATTCCTGTCCCCATCTCTGAGCTGATTAAAAATGAAGATTTTAAAAGGTCCCTCTCTAAGCTGCTACACTCTGAGTCCCCTCAGCCTCCCTCTAACTTTGTAACTGCTAAGCATTGTTGTAACTTCTGAGATCAATGAGATTTTAATAACCCCCCATGAGGTCTTCTCTAGTTCCAAACTAGACTTTGTTACTTTCATGTGAGTATTACGTTTGTTGTTGATATATATGGATAATAAAGACATTTGGGAATAAATATGTTCATTGCCTTTTCTATAGCCCACTGTGACAAAAGGAGAACTCTGTGATTCTGCCTTAGTTTGCCCCACTTCAAGATTCCACAGGATTTGTTGGTAGATTACTTTCCTGGTCTGTAAATAAGGAGGGAATTATCCCTGGTCATCATCCAAATCAACAGTGCAGATGTCAACACCAAGTGCCTGCTGAATAATGTCCTCTGGAAAGTGGATTAATATTTCTAACAATAATTTAAATTTTATTTCAATACAGTGTGTACTCTAAACATATTCAAATTGTGTAGATTGTCTCGAAAATTATCCAGTGTATGAACAATAATACCATTGTTAGGTGGGAACACTGTCCACAGGCATTTGAGACAACAGTTCACTCTGCTAACCAGTCCTCACATTGTGCTGTAATAAGATGCAGTGTTCTACTCAAATGGGGCAATTTATTAGACAATCTTGGATGAAGGGCTAGTTTTTCAACTGCTACAGTACAGAAAGAACACCGCTTGTTATTGAGGTTCTGACCAGCTAGATGGGAAAGATCATCCTGGGATAGTTTCTCATACAGACCTGCATTTTATTTCAGTCTCAAAGTGGTTCGATCTAATGAATGTTGTAAATTCCAACATTGAACATATCGGATCCGAGAACGAAGCTAAAGGGCTTGAAGCATAAGCACTTCAGTGGCATTGGCATTGTAATCTCTGTTTCGACGACTAATATATAGAGAGAGAGAGAGACAAACAGACGCCAAAAAAAAAAAAAAAGGTCTGGCTGGCTAGATAAATGAGAACTAAAACAAACTAAGAGATTTCATAACCAAGAAATTCAATCTCAGAACAGAGGCCACTTGGTCATTTTTCTAAATTTGTTGATTAAATTCATTAATATAATCCTCATTAAATTATTTCTTCGATGTGCTGACATAAGACAGACAAACAAACAGCCTTTCGATAAAATTTAGTACTCTTTTGTAATATATAAGATGTGTCAGCAAGGCATGCATTGTTTCAGACTAAAACCAGGTAGAACACAGCACATGCACATGCACGTGCACAGTAACAGGACATACATACATACAAAAAAGCTTTTGTTAACTACCAACCAACTTGTAAGCAGGAACTGTTGGGCACTAATATTGAAGATGAATACCCATTTTAATGCAGAACTGTTGGGAACCAATATCGAAGATGAGTAAGTGAACGAGAAGAGTGAGAATAAGTATAATTATTAGTGTACCAGCTTGTCAGAGAAGCCGCTGAGCATGACCTTGAAAAAGGACGAGGAGCCCGCGTCGGAATTTGGCTTACCATAACCATGAGTCCTGTAACAGCTCTGTGTACACTGCAGACACGCCGAATATCTAGTACCACCTTTCCGTTCCCCTTCTTCCCCTCCCATTGCCACTGTAATAATTAGTTCTTGTGCTTCAACTCAATTCAATTTCTCCAATTTATCTTAAGGCTTAGCTTGTACTGCAAGCATGCGAGAAGAGATCATATATAGAAAAGAAACATGGCTTTGTTTTGTTTGCCCTGTGCCTTCGCCAACCTCTATAGTAGGGAAGTTTCTATAGACGTCACGCGTGTCCTTCCCATACCTAAGCATCGTCTGAAATTTCTCGCTTTTTCATGATTAGTCTTCGTGTTTTTTTCACAACTAATCTTCTCCGCTTTTTTAGCGAAATTTTAACTGGACATCATTATTTTAATGGGGGAGTGTGGGTTGCGTTACACGTCCCCACTTTACCAACACATATCACACATAGCCTAACAGATATATGCGTGGATGCTTGTTCACATGCCGCGTACTTAATTATTTAGTTATCGATGGTGATTGTTGAGCGTGGGAAGCCGGGTACTCAAATCGCTTCATTATTCTCGAGTTTTTCCTTCATATTTTGGTTCGAATTTTCACTCCCATGCACAAGTGTGATTTCGGTCTAATCAAGGTTTAATGCAAATTGACATTTCAACAATTTCTTAAACGCAATTCGATGGATAAGTGGTGATTTGAGTGTTTTGTATCCAAGATTGTGATGCGGTTTCAGTATGATAGGTATCCTTTGCATATTAAACTAAATATTTTTTTTAAAAATATGCTAGCGTAAATTAATTTATAAAATAATTTATTCCAAGAAAATATTTAGACTTATAGAATTTTAGGATTATGAAATTAATATTTCTCTATTTAATCTGAAAGTTTATTTTTACAAATACCAAGTTTATTTCTAAACTTAATGAATTTTATTCTATCAAGAGGCTTGGTAAAAATATCTTAATTTTAATCTTAAGATGAACAAAATTGAGGCTTGATAATGTCTTTCAAAATGAGCGATCTAATGAAGTGGTACTTGGTATTGACAAGCTTAGTCTTTGAATGAAATACCGGATTCTTGGCCATCTTTATCGTTGACTGACTATCGATCAATAAAATAGTTGTTGACTTTTGAGTTACACCAAGATCCTGTAAAATCCTGCGTAGCCATACAATCTTGCACGTTGTGTCCCAAGTTGATATGTACTATGCTTATGTTGAAGATGTGGCAACCATTGCTTGCTTTTTGCAACTCCAAAATATTGTAGTTGAACTCATAGTCATTAAGTAACCTGAAGTTGATGTTCTATCATCAATGTCACTTGCAAAATCAACCTCTAAATATCCAACAAGTGTAATTTTTTTGTTATTCTTGTAGATAGCAAAATCTTTTGTACCTTGAATATACCTTAGTACCCTTTTTGCTTAATTCCAGTGACTTTCCCTTGGAGCTTGGATAAACCTTGAAAGTATGCTAACTGAGTATGAAAAATCTGGTTGAGTATTTGTCAAATAAATTAGGCTTCCAATCAATTGTCTATACCTTTTACCATCCCCCAATTCCCCCGCTTTAAATTTTGAAAGTATCAAATTTTGTTATGTTGTTCCTAAGATTGATTCTAGGCTCAAAGAATAATGTCAGGGATCCAAGATTTTAAATGAAATGTTTTATAAGTGCTTTCTTCTACCTTCAGTTTTCTAAGAAATAACTTTAAGTGAAATTTATTATAAGACAATACAAAGGTTGTATCTTGTTATCTAAGTCATAATTTTAATTTCAAATGATGTAGAAATGATTGACAAAACTATTAAAATAAAGCAAGGTATCAATTATAGATGAGTCTTACCTTATTTGCAGTAGAAGAAAAATAGAAGATGTGCCCTTGAAAGAAGATTACGAATGCAACAATTCACACAGATCACAGGTCTTGTTTTTACTCACAGTAAGAACAGAGGAAAAACTGTAATTGAATGGACTTCTGATATATTAAGATTACGGTAGATTTTTTATTAAATTGTAATCATTCACTCTTCAAGAACTACATAAGGAATCTAATAAGAGATGGAAACACAGAGAAAACACATAACTCAAATGAAATGAAACTTAGAATCTATGTATGCTCATGTATTAATATTCAATAAGTTATCTCTTTTACATTAGGCTAGAAGCAACCCAGAATAGATCTAAGATCTGTCTATTTATACAAAAATTGTCTCAACTAAAAGTAGTTGGACTTTCCACAATATCTTCTTTAAATATAGAATACAATCTGAATGGGAAAACAAAATGAAGATATTGTTGAGTTATGGTTTGATGTGCTGGCACTTCATATGCTCCTTCATTTGCTCCCAGACGCACTTGCTTTCCTCTGTTCATTGAACTGGGTACACATATCCATCAAGGCTACCACAAATCTCGAGGGTTCAACGTTCTCGTTCAATTCGAAGGCAAACACCTTCTTGTGTACTAGTGGCAACTTCTCCTGAATCTTCTTTACTTCTTGGGTTGTAATTTGATAATGTAAATTTGGCTTCACCAACAACTCATTAATCTTGAGCAAATCAATCTGATCCATCTGTTGGATGACCGATTAAATATTTTCCTTATTTTTTCTGGAGTTTTCCTTATTCATTTCTATTTCAATCTTCCCCAGTACCTCTGAGATATCATTTCCTTCAAATTCAACCAATTTTGTTTCTACAGAAGATAGTGTATTCAGACAAGCCTCCTTTGCCTCTCTGGCAAGTTTCTTTCTTTCTTCTAGATCTATCTCCCAAAATTTCAAGGCCATTTCACCCTTCACTTGTTCATATTGTGAAAAAGGGGCGAGACTAGGGATATTGGCTTTCTTCCTCCATATAATGAATTCCTGAAAATTGGATCTAGCCACACGGGCATATTTTTCTTTCACATAAATACTTTTCAGAGAATTATTTATTTCCTGATAGTATTTCTAAATAGTATCCACCTTTTTATATAGATCATGTTGGACAACTTCCAGCTTCTCATTGATTTCAGATGCTCGTGCTTTGAAAGCAGTGATGTCTATTGTTGTGTTCTCCATTAGGACTAATTTGTCCTGCAACTGTTCTATCAAACTGTCCCACTGAGTAATCATGGCTTTGTTGGTCTGTGAGTTATGGTAAATCAACTCAAGTTTCTCATGTAACTGCTTCATCTGTTGTTGATCATTTAACCTGATTTTCTCTATATCTTGATTCATTCTGCTCCTGACAATTTTTTCTGTGTTTTGCATTTCATTATGCATTTGTTCTACCAAGAGATATTTTTGTTGCAGTTTCTTTGTTAGATTATCCACTAACCATTGGTTGGCAGTGGTGAAATCCCCTAGTGAATCTGCAACCTCCTTGGCAAACTCAAGATCATCTTGGCCTTTTCCATCATACACTATTTTTCTTCCTTTTAGTAACTACTCCATCTTTTTGTTGAGATTATTTCTTTACAATAGCTTTCCTTTTCTTTTTGAAAAGGAAACTTGAGGGAGGCATTTCTTCAGGCAAGATAGGAGTAAGTTCATCTATGTGAATGACCTCTGAACTAGGAGTTCCAAAACTGGTCGCTAAAGGAGTTAATGAGGGAATAGGAGAGATAATTGCGGTGGAGCTTTCTGGACCTGGTGTGCTTGGGATGCCAACAGAAGTAACTGGTGTTGAATGGGGAAAAACTTGTCCCTGATTCATGAAAGATTCAAACCGGGCTAATATTTGTTGACCATTTAGACCTAGCAGTGATGTTTTTATCTCTTTAAATAACCCGTCTGAACTCTTCAATACTTCTTCAAGTTTTTTTTAGTGGAGCAACTTGGCTGAGATTCTGTGGATTTAGCTTCCTGTGAAGATGGAATGGGCCTTGAATCTCCTTGTAAAATCTTAGACAAGTTGTTTCATCTATGCTTTTGGAAGCTGAGGAAACCAACCTGTTGGTCAGGAGGCAAAGTCTGAAATCTATTTTGAACTTCTTCATAGGATCTAGCTCCCTTGAAAACCTCATCATAAGGATAATCTTCGTGGATGTATCTTTTCTTGTTGAATTGAGCCAAATGATTCTCTACCACATTATGTGGATCATGTCTTTTGAATTCGATGTCAACTAATTTGACATCTTCCAAGGTTGCAACCTCGACTTTGGTATGACCAAAATCTAACAATGTAAACATACCAACCTGAATGGGAAAATTTGGCCATACCTTTTTCTGAGCCGCTTTCAATTCCTTAGTGATTCCTCCTACTATTGTTTGGTATGCCACTTCTTGGCACACCATCTTGTCAGGTAAAATTTTTGGAAGGGCATGAGGAAGAACGAAGCAACCGAACACTCTAATGTAAGAGAAATTATTTTCCATGTACCAGTCTGCAAATGTGCCTAAGTTTCCCATAATCTTCTCTGAAATCCTGGGTGGTGGGTGGCCATAGATAGCTAGATGAATAGGTACCACTACGTTGTGACAGATCTCATAAAAATAAATCTTTAGCATTTTCTTCCCATAGTTTGGAGTGGTAGAAATGTATAGGCTCAGAATTAGTTGGGGCCCAACTCCAGTTCATCAGGGGAAATGGGGTCATGAAGCAAATGGAATCCATGATGTATGTGGACATGTAAAAATGAGCATGTTTCCCTTTTGATTTTGATGATTGGTACTCAGTAATATCCTTAGAAAGGTTGTCCAACAACATTTTTGTCCAATTGAAATTGTGGCCTTTGGCCACTTCATTCATTATAGCTACCCACTCAACTGAGAAATGTGCAGGGTTCTTTTTTTCCAAATAAACGACAGAACATCATGGCTATATATAAGATATGAGAATCCAAGGATGTTGTGGAATACATACCATGAGTGTCGGCTTTGAACTTGGTCGGATTTCCCCACGAGGTCTTGATTATATCATGACCAAATCTGTCGTATTGAGTGCATTCTTTTCTCTCAAAATCCAGAAGAAATGTTGCATTGTAAGTATATTTGGGTGTAGAAGAAAGTTTATACATTACTTGTAGGTCCTTCGGTCCAAAAGAGATGACGTAAGTCTTCTGGTAACTGATAATGCTTATGGTTTGAATGTCGACGTGCTCCAAATCCCAACTTATCATATCATTATAGCGTATAATCTTAGGTCGTTCAATAATCCCGTGCAGTTCCGACTGTGCTACCAATATGAGCTTGGCTGAGAAGGACTCATCTTCTTCATTGGCATAATCATCCAGATAGATAAGAATCTCATGTTATAAATATCGTAGACCTGCTTCCAAGAATTGATGGAGTCTGTAATTCGTGGAGTGGTGTCTGATAGAATGTCTATGTTTGGATTGGAATCATTTGTTGATGCATATTGCTTCTTCGCAGCTTTGTGTGGCGCCATAATCCTCAGGGAAATGAAATTATCCTTCCTATAACAAGAGAATTTTGTAAGCTCTTAATCACAAAATGAAAAATTATAATTGCAAATGGTAAAGTGACTTGAGATTCGAAATGTTTTATTCATAAAGTCTATCAATCTTCATATAGATTTTCTGACAGAAAGATTATTAAAAATCTAATGGAATTTATTACCTGACAAATCACAATATTTACGGAAATATTTAACTTTAGCCAATCATAAATGTCATTAATACTTCGACGGTTCGACGTTCGGAGGTTTTGAATGTAAGATGGCAGAAATATCCCGAAGGCCGAATTCTCGGAGAAGTTAATCTCTAATTAATTACTTTTATGTTTCAATTAATCATCCTTTAAACATTGTATTAGCCTTAAGTACTTCAAAAGTTCAGTATTCGGGGGTTTTGGATAAGGGATGATAGAAATCCTTCGAAGGCCGAATTCCTAGAGTAAATGTTCGAACCGTTATATATATTTCGGGGCTTCGGAACTCCGAGGCTCCGGAGATCTGGAAGTTCATTTGTTTAAAAGTGTAGTTCGTACTTCGATGGTTCGATGTTCAGGAGTTTTGGATGTAGCATAAGAGAAATTTCCTGAAGATCGAATTTGCGAAGATATTAATTAACACTTAATCATGATTAACTAAAGTTGTTAAATTTTTTATTATCCCTTTGAAATAATTTTACTTTTTTGTGATATCCAATACTCCGACACTTTGATACTTCGACGGTTGTGAACCCAATCTTTATTTAAACTCCCGAAGGGAAATCTCCCAGAGTGACGTGGCAGATATGGCGTCATTCTTTGTGATGTGTCAAGAAAGGAGGAGTGACATGTGTCACTTGAAATCGTGCAGATCAACTAACACAAATGTTAAAAATAAGTGACATGTGTCATCCCAAGAAAATATTTAATGATGTGTGTTCTATGACTCATCTGGAAGTCCTTTTAGAAATTATCACGAGGAACTGTCTTCGAGACTTCGTAGATTCAGAGTTTTTGTTGTTTAAATTTCTTGAAAATCTCAAAGCGCGAAGCTCCGAAGTGACCGTTAAAGGTTTTCTTTTTTAAAATTCAGGCAACTTTTATATTTCGGAGCTCACAAGAATCATTTGATCAACTTAGTGCAACTTATCGACGGACAATATTGTAAGCTCCTTATTAATATATAACGACCAAGGATCTATTTAATTAAAAGGAAATTTCCTAAGTATTGTTTTGGTGAAATTTTATTCCTAAGAAGCAGAAACAGAAGGATAAAAGTTCAAAATTCTAAGTGTTCTAACATGCTCCATGGGGGTAAGAGAAGGTTTACAATCTTCCGTGTCAAATTTCTTTGAAACATAATACTTAGTTTGACTAAGGAAGATTTGATTAGTATGTTGAATTAATTCAATTCCAAGATAATGATAATAAAGTGGCCCCAAATCTGTCATTTTGAAGCTTGCCTAAAGTTCTTCCTTAACCTGTTCGATGTGAAATTCATTATTTCATATTATGATTAAGTCATTAACATAGAGTAAAAGTATCACCAAGTCTTTATTTTGCATTCAAAAATTCAAAGTATCATCTAATTCACTGTGTTGAAATCCCACCTTTCGTAGGTAATCATCTATTTTTGAATACCAAGCTCGAGGAGCTTGTTTCAAGCCATATAAAGCCTTCACTAATTTGCAGACTTTATGTTCATGTACTTTAACTTCAAACCCTTGTGGTTGAGTAATGAAAACCTCTTCTTTGAGATCACCATTTAAAAAGGCACTTTTGACATCCATTTGATGTTTTCCAACCATTTTGAGCAATTAAATTGATAATCATTCTGATTGTGTCCCATTTACCTGTTGGAGAAAAAGTTTCATCATAATCAATCCCTTCCTATTGAGCAAAACCCTTAGCCACAAGTCTTGCATTGTACTTATCAACTTTACCATTGAGCTTGTACTTTATTTGATAAACCCATTTGCAACCTATGTGTTTAACATTAAGTGGACAATCAACTAAGTTCCAAGTCCCATTTGCAAGTATTGAATCATATTCATTAATCATTGATTCCCGTCATTCTTTATGTTCAATTGATTCAACAAAAGTAGCAAGCTCACGCTAGTATATATGGGCCCAAAATGCGACAAAATATTTCCATGTTTCTATAATTCGTGGAAAAATACATTAAAATTTTGTCTTTCTTTTAATTTTTTTTTGGTTTGGCCCCAACTTTCGTCGATATAGCGACAGATTCAGAAAACCATCTATATATCCACGAATTTTCGTCGCTATATCGACACTTGAGCCACACGGACGAAATACATGTGCAATGCAACATGTATTGAATTTTTTTGGGGTCAACTCATTTATTTTTGTCACTATATCGACAAGCATTGATTTATAAATACACGTCCTTAAAACAAATTTTCTATATTTGCGGCAATTTTGCTAGTGATTGTTTGAGCCCTTTTTTGTCACATACTGGTTTAACACATCCAATTCTCGATCTAATAGATCGGATTTTAGACTTGCAAGTTAAGTATTTTAATTTTTTGTCTCTTTTAATATAAAGCTATGTTAAGAAATTTTAATTTCAAATTTTTTTAACATGAATGTTTAAACCAATTTTATTTTTTTTGAAATTTAGCATTGCTACATATATTTCATGTGATTGAACGTCAAAGTATATGAATTTTTGAATTATTATTTTTTTTTAAATATTTTTTTTTAAATATTTTTTTCAAAATTTAGCATTGCAACATATATTTCTTGTGATTGGACCTCAAAGTATATGAAGTTTTGATTTTTAATTTTTTTCAATTTTTTAACAGAATTTAATTTTTTAACAAAAATTAATTTTTTAAATATTTAATTGGTTATTATAGGAAATTACCATGTCAAATTAATATATACTATGAATGAAAATGCAAGGAGGCTTGCTCAGTTTAGAGCGACATTAGAGGCGAAGGGCGATGGAAAATGTTATTTCCCTTTAAATGATTGCAGGGGCTTGCAAACAAGAAGAATTTTAATAACAACAGCTGAAAAATATTATAGAGAGAAGGGGCACGCTGAAGGGGGTTATGAATATCATCCCTTGGTAAGACATTATTCAATATATAATGTATTCTTTGTAATAGTGATCATGTCATGTATTTGTCAAATGTTTTATCATTTTAATATATGTTCTATACCCACTAATTTTAATACATTGTTTGTAAATATAAAGACAATGCCCCCAAAATGTCGACAGCCAGAGTTATTTGCCAAGTAGTAGCAGAAATGCAGAAACACTACTTTACAAGGCAAGGAACATGGAGATCAAAATATTGAAGATCGAGTTCTTAATGATGATATGGACATAGATAACATTATTGATACAAATCAGGAAGATGAGATACATAGATTGATCCAAGAAACATTTGCTCCAATGGACGAGGACAACCAGGATGGTATTCATGATGTTGATCCTCTACTCGAGAAGTCACGACAACCTCTTTATGAAGGCTCAACAACAAATCTTCTATCTACTATATTGTTTTTGGTGAACTTGAAGGTTTTGAATGGTTTATCAAACACCTGTCTCACACAGATCCTAAGGTATGTAATGTATTATTTATGTCATGTTGACATGTACATAAAGGTTGACTATTTTTCTATATTGTTATTGTTAATTAATTTGTAAAGTAGTCATGCGATATTTATGATTAATGTTGTTTACATTGACTTATTTTTTTGAATGGTGTATATTGTTAGGTGAATTTCTATTACCACTGCCAAATATTTTACCATGAACATATCGAGAATATCTTTGATTATGAAAGAAATTGGAATGGAGTATCAAGCTATTGATGCATGTCTTAATGCTCATATCATATACTATGGACAATATGCATCAGAAAATGAATGCCCACAATTTCAAATAAGTAGATATTGAACTGATCAAGAAACAAAAAAAGTGTCTCACAAAGTTCTTCATTATATTCTCATAATTCCATGTTTCCAACGGTTTTTCAGGTGCCAAAATATAGCACAATTTATGGATTTTCATGCAAAGAACATAAGTGAAGATGATGTTCTTCGAATGCCTGTAGATTGTTCTGCATTGAAGAACATTGAAGAAAAATGGCCAATTTTTAAAGAAGAACCTCGTGATGTTAGACTTCCATTGGCAGCTACTGGTGTCAATCCATTTGGAGAGCTTTGTTCTACTTATTCATTGTGGCCCATTTTTGTTACAAACAATAACCTTCCTCATTGGATGTCGATAAAGAGAGAGCACACAATGTTGGAAATAATTGTTCGGGGTATTTAATTAGATTGTCTTTATTTACTTGAAAATATGACATAATATTTCATTTCTTTGTTTCGTTCATGATAATTATATCTTTTATATATAAGGACATATAACTAAATATAATTAATGTATGTTGAACCAATTAGGTAAGTACCAAGTTAAATATATGAATGTATATATTGAGCCTCTTCTCGATGCACTGCTGAAGTTATGGGTTGGCATCACTATGTATGACATCTCTAGACCAATAGTGCAAAAAAGATTTCAATTCCATGGAATACTTGCATGGACAATTCATGATGCTCTGGGGTTAACACATTTTTGTGGTATGTAACTTTCCGTTGCACTTGAATATTTTATAATTTTTTGAAAATATCATGCATTTTTTAAAATTGTAATCCTAATTTGCTACATTAATTCATATTTCTTGTAGGTCTTCAAACAAAGGGTAAATTTGCATGTCTAGTTTGTGGTCCTAGGATAAAATCTCGTCGTTCAAGAAGTTTAGGAAATGAGGTGTTTGATGAGTATAGGCACTTTCTTCCTAAGAACCATAGATATTGAACTACCAAGAAAGAAAAATTCAATGGTAAAGAAGAGAATGGAAAAAAAAACACAAAGAATGACACCTCACCTTTGGAAGTTGGAATATAATAGAAATCGTCAAGGTATGAAAATTATTTATGTATCATAATATTATAAATCTTATATTTTTTTCCAATGAATTTTGTTCAGCACGGTACCTAGCTATATTGATTAATTAGTGTTAATGTGATTTCGTTTATGTTTCATGAATGTCGTTAATGCACGAATGGGCTTCCCTGAGGAACGAAAAGTTACCCCATATAATTCAGTAGGTTTCCCTACTACGAGAACCTACAAATAATTCATTTGTTTGATACAATACATATCAGGAAGAATATAACAAAATTGTTATGGAAAATCTTATATGGAAGGACTGACAAAGAAAGAATTGGAAAGATTTATAGTGACATCCAGGAAGCTAATCACGCATTGCAAAGTGTGATTATTAATTCTAATGGTGATGGTTGAGAACAAAATATTAGTCTTCCATGGTTATTGACAGAGCAAGAGAGCAATGTTGTAAAAGAGGTCATTCAGAAAATTAGGTTTTCGACGGGGTTTTCGTCGAACATACAAAACATCTTAATGAAAAAAAGTGATTTTGGTGGGGTTAAAACACATGACTAGCATACATTCATTGAGGTAATTATTAGGTATATTAACATATTGGTATACATATTTTTAGTAATTGTTTTCTCTAATTTGGAAATAAATATTAATGATTTGATTTTTGTTACAGTATGTTCTACCTCTATCTCTCCCAGACAACAACATAAAACAAGTTATATATGATCTTGGAAAATATATGAGATAAGTAATGCATTTTTAAATGGAAAATGTTTCTTCAGTGCTTTGTAGAAGAACTTATTAACATATTGTGTTTTATCTGCAATTTTATATATGCCTTGATATTTTTCAAACCTTTTATTTCCTTGAACCATTTGTAGGTGCCTTTAATTTAAAGAAATCCATAGAGAAGATACAAGGTATTGGAAGAGAGAAATTCCCCGACTAATGTGTGAAATGCATAAGTATATACCTCCAACATTTTTCAATGCACAAGAACACTACCTCATACACCAAGTTGAGGAGAGTGAATTATGTGGACCAGTACACACAAAATCAATGTGGATGGTGGAGAGGTAGTTGAAGTCATTGAAGGCTTTTGTTAGACAAAGAGCACGTCCTTAGGGTTCTATGGTGGAGGGCTATATGGTATATCAATGCATGGTTTATTTAAGTCAATATCTTCCTAAATTAGCAGAAAATATGAATGTGCCTTGCATTTGGCATCTCGACTCCATCAAAAAATTTGAAGGGGAGGTCCTATTGGGGGAAGGTAGAATGAGTACCGTTAACGGTAACTAAATGTTGTAGATTTAATATATTATGCATTTAATTTTTCAATTTTATATTATCATACTCATTTATTTTTGTTCCATTAACTATATTAAACTTTGTCAATGATAGCTAATTATTGATAGGTTATAGCAGATAGAAGATTTGGGGCCAACGTTGAAATTTTTCCAATTTGTGCTTTTATGAACTTAAATTTGACATCCAATGTGTGTTATCTCTTAAATATGTATTTTTAAAATGCCTTCTTGTTGGTTATTGATGTGCATAACATGATTAAGCATTATTTTTAAGTTTAGCATGAATATTGATTATTTGCATGTGCCCATTTCATGCGTCTTTAATAATAAATCGGTATCAAAATTTTGAATCAGTCCAAGAGGGTGAAGTTAGAGGTACCCAGGGAGTGGTTATGTTAAGATAAAAGCATAAATAAAACTATTTTGGGGGGGGGAGGTTGTTGATCTGGGTGCTTCACACACACATGATTTTTTTCCACTTATGATTATGTGTTTGATGATGAAAAAAATGTATATTCATGTATTTTATTTCTTAGCATTCATTATGGTTAATAGTGTGATACAAATGTTATGCAACGTTGTTTTCTACTTACTAGTGCTTATGAATGTGTTAATGAGACAAATGCAAATATAGTGTTAATGTTTATGCCATTATTATAGTTCTTTGCATTTCAATAGATAAGAGCATAATAAGAACAAGATCACTGAGAAATACACATTCACAAGAGACACAACATCTATCCTGGGAAACCCTCTAGGGGAAGAAAACCCAGCAAAAAATTCCTTATCATAAATAGCTTATACAATGTTCAAGAGATAACTCAAACCAATACAGATAGTCCTCTCCAAGAGATGCGCCACTCTTCTTCTCCTTTCTTCGACTGATAATTGCAGCTTGCCTCATAAGAGAATGAGCAAGTGAGTGTGTGTTTGAAGTGAGGCTCTAGCCTCTTATTTATATCAAACCGACACATGTGAAAGGTCACAACTGGCAGGGCCGACCTCTCACTCTGGGTGGGTAAACCCACCTTTAATTAATTCTGGGTCTTCCATTATAACTGTTGGGGCCGACTTCTTATTCTGCACTTTGTAATTGTCCGATGACCAATCCG